>PVLD010020195.1:0-34519 GCA_004027595.1 Dinomys branickii
CTGTGGAGAAATAGGGACTCTATTACACTGCTGGTGGGAATGCAGACTGGTGCAACCACTGTGGAGAGCCGTTTGGAGATTTCTCCGCAAACTAGGTCTAGAGGTTCCATTCAAACCAGCTATTCCTCTTCTGGGTATTTTCCCAGAAGATCTGAAAACATCATATCACTCTGATATATGTGCACCCATGTTTATAGCACTGCAATTTGTAATCGCTAAAATGTGGAAGCAAGCCAAGTGTCCATCCACAGAAGACTGGATTAAAAAACTGTGGCATTTTTATATAATGGAATATTATTCAGCTATAAAGAAAGACAGTTTTGGGGTCTTTGTAGGCAAGTGGTCAAAACTGGAGTCCATACTCATAAGTGAAATAAATTAGCGATACATGTGCAGGCAACGTATTGTGTCACTGGTGTAAGAACCCGAGCGTGGGGACATAAACTAAGAGACATGAAGGAAATCTGTTGAAAAACAAAGAACAGATGGGACGAGGGAAAGGAGAAAAGAGACAGAAATGTATGTATGTATATATGAATATACATATGTGCAGGAGGGCTAACATGGTTCTACTATTGTATTATATCACTTAATGCTAAGTAATATTTGATGACGGGTTATTTGATCAATCTTGTATGTCTGTATGTGTTATCCTGAACACACACTTCGAAGATATCAATATGCAATGCAGCAACTATTGGTGGTTTTTTTTTTTTTTTGCCTGTTTTGTTTTCTGTCTTTGGATTTTTGGTTTTTTGTTTTTCTGTTGTTGAGAGGATTAATTCTCTGACCAATTTTGCATGTCTGTATATGGGTTCATATATTATAGTTCGAAGATATCAATGGATAAAGCAATAACCACTGTTGAGATCATGTCACCTTGTCTATAGATCAGTTGTGATTGTACTATTTTTTATGCTAATTGGTGTCTGTTTGTTAATATGTTTTTATACTTTTATTTTTTTAAAAATAAAAAAATAAAATAAAATATATACAGTAGATTATTGTTATCTGTGGTCACCCTATTGTGCAGTAGAACAGAGAACCTGTTTCTCCTAATTATGTGTAATTTAGTCCCCTCACCATCCCTGCTTCTCCCCTATCCTCCGCAGTCTCTGGCAACCATTGTTTTAACCTCAACACTTTTTAGATTAAATTTCAAGAATTCAACACTTGGGAGAGATCATGAAGCACTGAACTTGTCTTTCTGTGCTTGGCTTATTTCACTTTTACTTGACAGTTTTATTCACATCACAAATGATAGGATTTCATTCTTTGTTAAGGCTGAATAGTATTGCATTTTACGTATGTGTGGAGAGAGAGAGTGAGAGGTCACACTTCCTTTATCTACTCACCCATCAGTAGTCACTTCAGCTGTTTCTCATTGTTGGCTGCTGTTGCCAGTGTTGCAGCACACGCGTGGGCGAATTTGTCCTTCAGACATACTCCTGTTTTGGATCCATGCCTAGTAGTGGCATTTCTGGGTCCTATGTTCTATTTGTAACTTTTGAGGTGCCTCCACACTGCTCTCCCTAATGGCTGGATTAATTTCATCTGCGTCTCACTGTGTAGGGCTGTGTTTCCTCACAGTCTCACCTTATCTTCAGTATTTTTGATCATGGCCATTCCTCCCAGGGTGAGGGGATAAATATCATACCCGTGACTCACATCTCTCTGGTGATTAGTAGCATTGAGCATTCTATCATATGCCTGGTGGCTGTCGGTAGGTCTTCTTTTGAGAAGTGCCTGTTTATATCTACTTAAAATTCATCATTATTACTTACTTTTATTACTTAATATTGTTATTGGTATTGAGTTATATATTCTGGATAAAGATCCCTTGTCAGGGGTGTAATTTTCAAATATGTTCTCCCGTCTTGTACTTACCACTTTCATTCTACTGGTTGTGATTGTTTTGTTTGCTGTGCAGAAATTTTTGAGTTTCTTGTAATGCTTTTTGCCTGTTATCCACTTAGAGTTGATTGTAGTATATGGTAGGGGTCTACATTCATTCTTCTCCCTGTGGATATCCAATTTCCCCAGCAACATTTATTGAAGAGACTGTGCTTTCCCCATTGAGTGTGTTTAGCACATTTGTTGAATATCAGTTGGTTAGAGATGTGTTAATTTCCTCCCAGGCGCTCTATTTTTGCTCTACCTTTCTATGTGGATTATTGAAGACTTCTAGTATGTCTATGTCTCCCCTGAGTTCTGTTAGGAGTTCTGTTGCTTTATGCCTTTAGGAGATCTATCTATTTGTCTGTCTGTCTATCTATCTATCTATCTATCTATCATCTATCTATCTATCTTTCTATCTACCTATCACTATTGCCTTCTTCATGAAGTGACTACAATATCATTTTGTAAGATAACTGTTTTGTCTCTTGTGATGGTTTTGGCGTGAATTGATTTGTGTGATAGAAATATAGCCATGTCTGCTCTTTTTGGTTCCATTTGCATGGACTTTCTTTCTCCAACTCTTTATCACTTTTATGGGTGCCCAAAAGTTGAGTGTATTTCTTATAAGCAGTATATAAATGAATGGATCTTATTTTGAAAAATCTACTCTCACCCTATATGTTTAGATTGGACAGTGTCATCCATTTCAATTTTTAAAAAATCCTCAATGGGTAAGGATTTCTTTTCAATAATTTTTTTTTATTTTAAAGAGAAAAAATAAAAACAATAAAACAGAGTCTGAAAACAGGCTAGTAAAAGAGTAATAATAATACATTGTGTATTATTATCTTCAAAGTAGCTATTCAGAGTACAAGATATAACACTGGCATTTTGCTAATTTTTTCAACTGTTTCAAAGCTTCTTTGTATCACTCTTTTTATTTTAAAAGTAAAAGAACAAAAACACCAACAAACAGACACACAGTAGCACAAGAACAGTACAAAAACCAAACTACAGAGAAGGTGGCAGGGGATCAACAATGGCTGCTGTATCACACATTGATAACTTCAAAGTGTATGTTCAGGGCGATACAAACAGACATACAAAATTGATCAAACAACCAGTCATCGATTGTTCCTTACATCAATATGACATGAGACAACAGTGCAGCCACATCAGCCCTCCGCACATGCGTACACAGCTCCCCCTCGTCTCTTCCTCCCTTCGTCCAGGTTGCTCTCTACCCTTGAGCAGTCTCCCTACGTACCTCCCGACTTATACTCCCACCTCCAGGTTCCTACACTAATGATACAATACGCTGTTTGCACATGCACATCTGATTTACCTCACTTATGAGTGTGGTCTTTGTCACCATTTGCCTACAAAAGCCTCCAGCCTGTCTTTCTTTATAGCTGAATATTATTCCATCATGTGAAAATGCCACAGTTATTTTAATCAGTCCTCTGTGGATGGACATCTGAGTTGCTTTCACAGTTTAGCTATTATAAATTGTGCTGCTATAAACATGGGTACACATATATCATAGTGATAACGATGTTTTCAGATCTTCTGGGAAAATACCCAGAAGGGGAATAACTGGGTTGAATGGGACCTCTAGACCTAGTTTGCTGAGGAATCTCCAAACAGATCTTCACAGTGGTCTCACCAGTCTGCATTCCTACCAGTAGTGCAGAAGAGTTCCTATTTCTCCACAGCCTTGCCAGCATTTGTTATTACATGAATTCTTGATGCTGGCCAGTCTTACTGGGGTGAGATGAAATCTCAATGTTTTTATTTGCATTTCTTGAATGACTAAAGATGTAGAACATTTTCTCATGTATTCATTTGCCATTTGTATTTCTTTATCTGAGAAGTATGTATTCATCTCAGATGCCCATTTGTGGATTGGGTCTTTGAATTTGGATAGGTTCATGTTTTTTAATACTCTGTATGTTCTAAATAGAAGGCCTTTGTCCAAGGAACAGCCAGTTAGGATTTTTTCCCAATCTGTGGGTTTTTATTTTTACTCTGCTGGTGATTTCTTTAGATGTGCAAAAATTTTTCAGTAAAGTGAGGTCCCAGATTCTTTGAAGTGTTTCCCTTGCAGTTTGATTTTTGTTCCTGAACTCTCTGCCTACTCCTGTATCTTCAAGACTTTTACCTACTTTCCCTTCCAATAGGCTTAGTGTTTCTGCTTTAATATTGAGATCTGTGATCCACTTTGACTTGAGTTTGGTGCATGGTGATAGACTTGGGTCTATTTTCAGTCTTTGGCAAGTGGCAAGCCAATTTCTCCAGCACCATTTTTGAAGAGGCTATTTTTCTTCCAGTGAGCTTGTTTGGCCCCTTTGTCAGAGATTAGGTGACTCCGTGTGTTTGTGGTTGTGGCTGTATCTTCCAGTCTGTTCCATTGATCCTCAGGTCTGTTTTTTTAGCCAGTACCAGGTTGATTTTATTACAGTAGCTTTGTAGTATAATTTCAGGTCAAGGATTGTGATTCCATCTGACTTTTCCTTGTGGCCCAGAATTGCTTTTCCTATTCTAGATCTCTTCTGGTTCCAGATGAATTTAAGGCATGTTTTCTCTAGATCTGTGAGGTATGCTGATGGTAGTTTAATGGGATTTGCATTGAATCTGTACAACAATTTTGGTAGTATGGCCATTTTCACAATGTTCGTTCTTCCTAACCATGAGCAGGGAATGTTTTTCCATTTATTGAAATCCTCTTTGATCTCTTCTTTCAGAGTACTGTAGTTTTCATTGAATAGATCTTTTACCTCTTTTGTTAGATTGATTCCTAAATATTTCAATTTCTTGGATGCTATTGTAAAAGGTATGGTTTCCTTAATTTCTGTCTCAGTCTGTTTGTTGTTTGTGTATAGAAATACTATTAATTTTTGGGTGTTGGCTTTGTGTCCAGCTACTCTGCTGAATTTGTCAGTTAATTGAAGGAGTCTTCTTGTGGAGTTTTTGGGATCTTCCATGTAAAGTATCATGTCATCTGCAAATAGTGATAGTTTTACTACTTCCTTCCCTATCTATATTCCTTTTATTTCTCTCTCTTGTCTAATTGCTCTGGCTAATGCTTCCAGAACTATGTTGAATAGAAGTGGTGACAATGGACGTCCTTGTCTTTTTCCTGTCTTTAATGTGAAAGCTTTCAGTTTTTGACTATTTTAGTATGATGTTGGTTGTTGGTTTGTCAAAGACGGCTTTGATGAGATTGAGGTAGAGGCCATCTATTTCTATTTTTTCTAGCGTTTTTAACATGAATACATGTTGGACTTTATCGAAAGATTTTTCTGCATCTATTGAGATGATCATGTGGTTTTTGTCTTTGACTCTATTGATATGGCACACTACATTAACTGATTTGCAAATATTGAACCATCCTTGCATTCCTGGCATAAATCCAACCTGGTCATGGTATATAATTTTTCTTACGATTCACTGAATTCTATTTGCTAGTATTTTATTGAGTATCTTTACATCTATATTCATTAGGGAGATTGGCCTGTAGTTCTCTTTCTTGGTTGGGTCCTTCTCTGCTTTTGGTATTAGTATAATAGTTGCCTCCAGAAATGAGTTAGGGAGAATTCCTTCCTTTTCAATTTCATTGAAGAGCTTGAGCAGTGTTGTTATTAAATCTTCGCTGAATGTTTTATAAAATTCTGCTGTTAATCCTTCAGGGCCTGGGTTTTTCTTTGTCGCTAAGTTTTTAATGACATTTTCAATCTCATTAATTGATATTGGGTCATTCAGGGGTTATGTATCTTCCTGGTTCAACTTTGGTAATTCATACATTTCTAGGAATCTGTCCATTTCTTCTGGGTTTTCTATCCTATTGGAGTAAAGATTCTTAATGTAGATATTAATGATCTTTTGAATTTCTGTAGGATGTGTAGTGATTTCATCCTTTTCATTCCTTATTGCATGAATGTGAGTTATTTCTTTTTTGATAAGGTTGGATAGAAGTTTATCAATTTTATTTAATCTTTCAAAGAACCAATTCTTTCATTCACTTATCTTTGTAGAGTTTTCTTCATCTCAGTTGCATTAATTTCTGCTCTAAGCCTCATAATCTCCTCCCTTCTTTGGGCTTTGGGCTTTACTTGTTCTTCTTTTTTGAAAAGTTTGAGGTGCATCATTAGGCTATTTATTTGCTCTCTTTCTGTTTTCTTTATGTGTGAGTTCATCACTATAAATCTCCCTCTGAGGACTGCTTTCATTGCATCCCACAGATTCCTATAAGTTGTATTTGTATTTTCACTTGTTTGTAGGTAATTTTTAATTTCTTCTTTAGCTTCTTGTGTGACCCATTGGTTATTCAGGAGGTTGTTGTCTAATGTCCAAGTGTTTATGGAGTTTTTGGAATTTCTTTTGTCATTAATTTCCAATTTCATTGCACTGTGATCAGATAATATGCATGGGATAATTTCAATCCTTTTGTATTTAGGTAGGTATGCTCTATGGGCTAGAATGTGGTCTATTTTAGAGAAAGTCCCATGTGCAGCTGAGAGAAATGTGTATTCTGGTATTGTGGGGTGGAATACTCTGTAAACAACTACTAAGTCCATTTGTTTGCACATTTGGTTCAGTTCTGTTATATCATTGTTGAGTTTCTGTCCAATTGACCTGTCTCTTTGCATCAAAGGGGCATTTAGGTCCCCTATTACAATAGTGTTATTGTTTATTTGGTTTTTTATGTCCGTTAAGATTCCCCTTACATAGTTTGGTGCTCCAGTATTTGGTGCATACATGTTTAGGATTGTTATCTCTTCCTCTTGCAGTTTTCCCCTAACTAGTACCTAGTGGGCTTCTTTGTCTCTTTTAAGTGTTATCAGTTTGAAGTTTACATTGTCTGCAAAGATAACAGCTACCCATGCCCTTTTCTGGGAACCTGTTGCATGGAGGATTGTTTTCCAGCCTTTGACTTTCAGTCTACGGATTTCGTTTTGAGTGAAGTGTGTTTCCTGTATATAGCATATTGTGGGATTCTGTCCCTTAAGCCACTCTGACCGTCTGTTTCTTTTGACTGGTGAATTGAGGCTTTTTACATTGATGGTTATAACTGTTATATGTTGGCTTTTTCTTGTCATGCTATTTACTTGTTGTTGCTTTCCTACTTTTGCTGTTTAATTTCTTGTTCTGCTTAAGGGTTCCTTTGTGTTGTTGTTCTTGAGATTGTGGTTACTCTTCTCTGTCTAGAATATCTTTCAGTACTTTTTGTAATGTTGGTTTGGCACCACACCTGCAATAGTGTGGGAGTGCTGGGCTTTGGTACCAGGGTGTCCAGTGTGTGGACAGGAAGCATATGGGCCTCAGCCTTGAAGCCTATGGTGGTTAGGCAGCGGCTTCTGCTTCTGGATCCTCAGATAGCTGGTCAGGGGGGAGCAGGACCCTCCTCCCAACCCCGAGTACACCAGAGCCTGAGGCTGATTCCACACTGCAGGTCTCAACCTCCAACAGGGATGGCCCCTCCCAGTTGGAGTTCCTTCCTAACTCTAAGGTGTGGAGCAGAACCCAGGCAGGTGTAGGCCTTACCACAGGAGAAGGATTGCACTGCTAATGTGGCTTTGCAGGTTGGCCTCTGCTGCTGGAGAAATGTCCAAGTCACACAGCCAGGATGTGGGCTGGAAATTTCGCACTGCTCAGATGTTGGTGCAGGTCGGCCTTTGTCACTGGAGAAAGGTCATTTTTGTATCACTCTTTCTCTTGCTATCTTCTGTTGTTATTGGACTTTTTAATGCAATTGTATACTTTGCTTCCTTTCTCTTTTTCTTTTGTATATGTACTGAAGATTTTTCTCTTTGTGATTACTATGAATCTTAAGTGACATATCTTATATGTATAACAGTGCATTTAAAACTGGCAACAATTTAATGTTGATCATATTAACTCTACTCTTTTTTATTATTTTATTTTATTTTATTTTATTTTATTTTATTTTATTTTTCCGGTACCAGGGATCGAACTCAGGACCTTGCGCTTGCCAGGCAAGTGCTTATGCCACTGAGCTATACCCCCAGCCCCTATTTTTTTATTTTAAAAGTATAAAAACAAAAAGATATTGACAAACAGACACAAAGTAGCATAAGAATAGTACAACCGAATCTGAGTTACAGATAAGGTGACAGGGCATCAACAATGGTTGTTGCATTACATATTGATAACTTCTAAGTGTATATTCAGGAAAACAGATATAGACATGCAAAATTGATCAGACAATTAATCATCAACTATTCTTTACAATAAAGTGACCTAAGTCAGTAGTACTTCTTTTTAAAGTGTGAAAGCAAAAAGAACTACATCATCAACAACAGAAAAAGAAAGAAAAAAAAATGAAAAGCATTAACAAAGAGACACAAAGTAGCTCAATAACCGTATAATCAGAATTGAATTATAGACAAAGCAACAGAAAACCAACAATAGTTGTTGCATTGCATATTGATATCTTCAAAATGTATGCTCCGGAGAACACATATAGACATACAAGATTGATCAAACAACCAGTCGTCAACTATTCCATACCATTAAGTGACATAAGACAATAGTAGAACCATGTTAGCCATCCTGCACATATGTATATACATACATACATACATTTTTGCCTCTTTCTTTTCTCCTTTCCCTCGTCCCGTCTGTTCTTTACTTTTGAACAGATTTCCTTCATGTCTCTTAGATTATGTTCCCACCCTCAGGTTCTTACAGCAGTGACACAATACGTTGCCTGCACATGTACCTCTGATTTATTTCACTTATGAGTATGGTGTCCAATTGTGACCATTTGCCTACAAAGGCCCCAAATCTGTCCCCCTTTATAGCTGAATAATATTCCATTCTATAAAAATGCCCCAGTTTTTTAGTCCAGTCTTCTGTGGATGGACATTTGGGTTGCTTCCACAATTTAGCTATTACAAATTGCGCTGCTATAAACATGGGTGCACATATATAAGAGTGATATGATGCTTTCAGATCCTCTGGGAAAATACCCAGAAGGGGAATAGCTGGTTTGAATGGAACCTCTAGACCTAGTTTGCTGAGGAATCTCCAAACTGCTCTCCACAGTGGTTGCACCAGTCTGCATTCCCACCAGCAGTGTAAGAGTCCCTATTTCTCCACAGCCTCGCCAGCATTTGTTATTGCATGATTTTTTCATACTGGCCATTCTTACTGGTGTGAGATGAAATCTCGATGTTGTTTTTATTTGCATTTCTCGAATGACTAAGGATGTGGAACATTTTCTCATATATTTATTTGCCATTTGTATTTCTTTATCTGAGAAGTGTGTATTCATCTCAGATGCCCATTTCTGGATTGTGTCTTTGAATTTGGTCAGGTACATGTTTTTTAATTCTTTGTATGTTCTAGGCAGGTGCTTATTCCACTGAGCTATATCCCCAGCCCCTCTTTGTATGTTCTAGATAGAAGACCTTTGTCTGAGGGACAGCCAGCTAGGATTTTTTTCCCAATTTGTGGGTTTTCTTTTTACTTTGCTGGTGATTTCTTTAGATGTACAAAAACTTTTCAGTAGGATGAGGTCCCAGTAATTGATTCTTTGAAGTGTTTCCCTTGCAGTTTCATTTTTGTTCATGAACTCTCTGCCTACTCCTATTTAACTCTACTCTTTAACTTTCCCTTTCCACCTCAGTTGTCATAGATGTCCCAGTTCTCATCTTTCTATGTTATTTCTATATTAATAAATTATTTAAACTGTGGTTATTTTTGATACTTTTGTCTCCTATGCTAGAGTTAAAAGTGATTTAGGCACAAACATTACAGTTTTAAAATATTCTGAAGTTTTATCTTTATGTTGAGCTTTATATATTCATGTGTTTTCACTTTGTCAATGTCATTTCATTTGAACTTGAAAAACTCCCTTTAGCATTTCATGTAAGGTAGGCATAGTGGGTATAAACTGTTATAGCGTTTATTGTTTGTGAAAGTCATAATTTCTCCTCCAGTTTTCAATTACAGCCTGCAACGATGAGTATTGTTGGCATTTTTTCCTCTAAACACTTTGCAAATATCATTTCACTCTCTCCTGGTCTGCAAAGTTTTTCTTGAGAAGTCCACTGACAATTTCCATGGGTATCCCTTATGTGTAACACATTGCTTTTTTTCTTACTACTTTCAAAATTCTTCATCTTGGGGAAAAGAGAGAGAATGGAAGGGGAGTGGAAAAGATATGTTATGTACATATACCAACTTCCAGCGATGAATGTAATCATTATGTAGTGCAAACATATATTAATAAAAATACTTAAAGAATGGGCTTTGGATAGAGCTCAATGGTACAGTGCCTGCCTGGCAAGGGCAAGGTATCTTGAGTTTGATTCCTGGTACAAAAAAAGTTACAAAATATTTCTTAAAAACCTGGCTCCATGCTGCCACTGTTGGAGGGGCCTTGGACTCAGAAGCCTCAGTGAGATGCCTGGGGACCCAGATTGTCTGGCCCCATCCCCTACTGCCCCCATGGGAGGGGCCTTGGGTTAGTGTGGAGAAGGACATTCTTTAGTTACTTTTTCAATGTATTGTCTCAGGCCTGACCAAGCCATGATTGTTGGGTTCCAGAGGAAGTCTAGCAAAAGCATTGCTGGAAAGGAAAAAAACTGCAGAACCTGTGTCCTTGTGGAAAGCCATGAGGTCAGTGCTAAATGCTTTGCTGAGATATGCCCCAAGGAATGATAACATGATGGCTAACTAGTGAAGTCTTACTTGTGTGACAACTGAGTTGTATTGTCCTTGCTAAAACAGTTGATATCCTCCCACTTGGCCAGCTGCTTCCTTTGTTCTTTCTCAATAAAGGTTACTGAACATGGTATTTGAGGTTGCAGTCTGAGGGGGGCTGCCAGCCCCCTTATCCCAGAATTATGCCTCTCTTGTTTTTCTTTTCCTCTTGCTTTTATATTCACCTGCAGCACCTCTTTTTCAGGACCTGTCACCCTGGACAGAAATGGAATATAGAACAACAGATTAGGGACAATTTGGTGAGCTGTCACGGTGCCTGGATCCTCTTGCTCTGCCCACTGCTGCCATCTCAGGAACAAATCTGAATGCCTGGAAACTGAGGGAGATTTTAAAATGACAAAAACAAGAAGCAAAATGCAATCTAAGCCAAACATCCCACCCAGAACAAGCCCAGGAAACATGAACATGGAATAACATGGAAATCACACACCTGAAATCGCTGAAATGATAGCAACTGAAGTAAAGAAACAACTACATCAGATATAGAGGAAATGAGATCAGAAATAATTACTCAGGTAAAAAAAGAAATGACAACCATACTGCAAGAATTGCTCAGCATCTCAAAAAAATACATAGATAAAAAATAGAGGAGCACAGAAAAATGATGGAAACCTTGAGTGACCAGTATAGGAAAGAATTAGAATGCATGAAACAGATTCAGAGAGACATTCAGGCAATTAAAGATTCCATTGAAAGCTGGAAGAACTGCTTGAATGAAGATAGACTGTCAGACCTTGAAAAGAGCATTGGAGCTAGTGATTATGAAAGAAAAGATCTCTTAAAAATAATAAAGAAACAGCAAACAACAATCCAACAGCTGCAAGACAAGGCAAAGAAAAACAATATAATGCTGATAGGCGTTAACAAAAGCTCAGGAGGCCACATGAATGACATAAAAAACTATTTGCAGCAGTAATAGCAGAAAATTTCCCAATCATGGGACAAGAACCTTATATACACATTAGTGAAGCATATAGAACCCCAATTAGTGATAACCAAAATAAATCTACACCCAGACACATAATAAACAAGATTGCAGAAATTGAGCAAAAGAATAGGATATTAAAAGCTATTAGAGAAAAGAAACAGATTGCCTATGAAGGAAAGCCCATCAGAATCATGGCAGACTTCTCAACACAGACCATCAAGTGAAGAAGATCTTGGAGTGAAGTATTCCAGGTCCTGAAAGAAGATCACTTCCAACCCAGATTGCTGTACCCTGCAAAGCTGCTTTTCAAAATGGATGGACAAATAAGATACTTCCATGACAAAGATCAACTGAAGAAATTCATGAGCACCAAACCAGTCCTATAAAGAGTACTCAAAGATACTCTAGAAACAGATAAAATTGATCACAATAAAAAAGAATTACCAAACAAAGTAAACAATTAAGCAGAGGTGGGAAAGTATAGAACCAACAGTGGAAAAATAACATGAGAAGGATAAGTCACTATGTATCAGTAATAACCTTTAATGTAAATGGCCTCAATTCACCAATCAAATTAAACACTGGCAGAGTGGATCAAGAAACAGAACCCAACAATATGCTGTATATAAGAAATGCATTGGGGCTGGGGATATAGCTCAGTGGAATAAGCGCTTGCCTAGCAAGCGCAGGGTCCTGAGTTCGATCCCCAGTACCACAAAAAAAAAAAAAAAAAAAAAAAAAAAAAAAAAAAAAAAAAAAAAAAAAAAAGAAACGCATTTAACTCAAAAGGAATCCATAGACTGAAATTCAAAGGATGGAAAACAACACTCCATGTTACAGGAACCCAGAAAAAAGTAGGAGTAGCTGTTCTGTTTGCAGACAGATGACCTTCAAACCAACAACAATCAAAAGAGATAAAGAAGGTCACTGTATTCTTGTTAAGGGAAAACTGCAAGAGGAAGAGATAACAATCATAAATATATATGCACCAAATGTAGGAGCACCCAATTGTATAAGGCAAATTTTAACAGACATGAAAAATCAAATAAGTAATAACACAATTGTAACAGGGGATTGTAACACCCCATTGTCACAAAGAGATAGATCAACTAGACAAAAAATCAGCAAAAAAACCCACAAAAAAACAAAAAAAAAAAAACAGAATTAAACCAAACATGTGAACAAATGGACTTAGTGGACCTTTACAGAGTATTCCACCCAATAACGTTAGAATAGACATTCTTCTCAGCTGCACATGGTTCATTCTCTAAAATAGACCACATGGTAGCACATAGGACATGCTTAGGTAAATGCAAAGGAATTGAAATTATCCCATGCATATTATCAGGCCATAGTGCAGTGAAACTGGAAATAAATGATAAAAGAAATTGCAAAAGTTCCATAAACATATGGAAATTAAATAACAATCTCCTGAAGAACCAGTGGGTCACAGAAGAAATTGAAGTAGAAATTAAACACTATTTACAGTCAAATGAAAATGCAGTTACAAACTATGAGAATGTGGGACAAAATGAAAGCAGTCCTCAGAGAGAAATTTATAGCAGTGGATTCCCACAACAGGGAAACAGAATGAACACAAATAAACAACCTTATGCTACACCTCAAACTTCTAGAAAAAGAAGAACAAGTTAATCCCAAAGCCCTAGGAAGGGAGGAAATTATAAAGATCAGAGTGGAAATTAATGTAATAGAAACTAAGAAAATAATACAAAGAATTAATGAATCAAAGTGTTAATTCTTTGAAAAAATAACTAAAATTGATAAACCCTTGCCAACCTTATCAAAAAAAGGTAAGAAAAAATTCAAATCCATGAAATAAGGAATAAAAGGGGTGATATCACTACAGATCCTGTAGAAGTTCAGAAGATCATCAATATCTACTTTGAAAATTTTTACTCTCATTGGGTGGAAAATGCAGAAGAAATGGACAGATTCCTAGAACATATGAATTACCAAAGCTGAATCAAGAAGATATAAAAATTTTAAATAACCTAATATCAGCCAAGAAAACTGAAAATGTGATAAAAATCTTTCCCCCAAAAGAGCCCAGGTCCTGATGTATTCACAGCTGAATTCTACAAGAAATTTAGAGAAGATTTAATACCAAGTCTTCTCAAACTCTTTAAAGAAATAGAAAGGGAAGCAATTCTCCCAAACTCTTTCCTGGAGGCAAGTATTATCCTGATACCAAAACCAGAAATAGAATTAACCAAAAAAGAGAACTATAGGCCAGTATCCCTAAGGAACACAGATGCAAAAATTCTCTTTAAAATACTAGCTAATAGAATGCAGCAAGTCATCAAGAAGATAATACACCAGGAGCAAGTGGGATTCATCCCAGGAATGCAAGGATGGTTCAATATATGCAAATCAATCAATATAATGCACCATATCAACAGAGCTAAAGACAAGAATCACATGATCAACTCAATAGAAGCAGAAAAAGCTTTTGATAAAGTTCAACACTTATTCATGATAAAAACCTTACACAAAATTGGCATAGATAGACTTTACTTCAGTCTGCGCAAAGCCATCCATGACAAACCAACCGCCAACATCATACTAAATGAGCAAGAACTGAAAATTTTCACTTTAAAATCAGGAACACAAAAAGGTTGTCCAATGTCACCTCTCCTGTTCAACATAGTTCTGGAGACTCTAATCAGAGAAATTATACAAGAGAGAGAAGTAAGAAAAATAAAGATAGGAAAAGAAGAGGTGAAATTATCTTTATTTGCAGATGACATGATACTCTACATAGAAGACCCCAAAAACCCCACAAAAGACTCCTAGAATTAATAAACAAATTCAGTATCATAGCTGAATACTAAGTCAATACTCAAAAATTAGTAGAATTCCTATACATAAACAAACATAGTGAGAGAAAAATAAGGGAAACCATACCTTTCATAATAGAATCCAAAAAACTGAAATACTTAGGAATTAATCTAACAAAAGGAGTAAAATATCTATACAATGAAAATTACACTACTCTCAAAAAAGAGATTGAAGAGGATTTCAAAAAGTGGAAAGCTATTCATTGCCCATGGATAGGAAGAACCAACATTGTGAAAATGGCCATATTCCCAAAATTGTTGTACAGATTCAATGCAATTCTGATGAAAATACCACTGGTATATCTCACACACCTAGATAAAACTTTCCCAAACTTTACCTGGAACCAAAAGAGACCCAGAATAGCAAAAGCAATCCTGGACAATAAAGGCAAGGCAGGAGGCATCACAATCTCTGATTTGAAATTATATTACAAATCTACTATAATAAAATCAGCATGGTATTGAAAAAAACAGACCTGAAGATCACTGGAACAGACTACAAGATGCAGACACAACCACAAAGACACCCAGCCAACCTATCTTTGACAAAGGGGCCAAACATGTTCATTGGAAGTACGATAGCCTGTTTAATAAATGTTGCTGGAACAATTGGCTTTCCACATGATGAAGACTGAAACTAGACCCAAGCCTATCACCATGCACCAAAATGGCTTAAAGATCTAAATATTAAAACAGAAACACTAGATGTAAGGGAAGAGAAAGTAGGTGGAAGTCTTGAAGACATAGGGGTAGGTAGAGTTCATGAACAAAAATCAAACTGCATGGGAAATATTTCAAAAAAATCAACAACTGGGTTCTCTGGGATCTCATCTTATTGAAAAGTTTTTGCACATCAAAAGAAATCACCAACAGCAGGGAAAGAAAACCCATGAATTGGGAAAAAATGTTATCCAACTGTCTCTCAGACAAAGGACTCCTATCTAGAGCATATAAAGAATTTTTAAAAATCAGGCCTCCAGAATTCAAAGACCCAATCCAAAAATGGGCCTCTGAAAGGAATACACACTTCTCAGATAAAGAAATACAAATGGCAAATAAATACATGAAAAAATGTTCAATGTCATTAGTCACTTGAGAAATGTAAAATTAAAACAACACTGAGATTTCATCTCACTCCAGCAAGAATGGCTACCATCAAGAAATCAACCAATAGGGCTGGGGATATAGCTCAGTGGAATAAGCGCCTGCCTAGCAAACGCAGGGTCCTGAGTTCGATCCCCAGTACCGCCAAAAAAAAAAAAAAAAAAAAAAAAAAAAAAGAAATCAACCAATGACAAGTGCTGGAGGGACTGTGGGGAAAAAGGAACTCTTCATCATTGATGGGAGTGTGGACTGGTGCAACCACTATGGAAATTAGTCCGGAGACTCCTCAGTAAACTAGGATTAGAGATCCCATTCAAGCCAGCTAGTCCCCTCCTGGGTATTTTCCCAGAACTAAAAAATTATACCACACTGTTACATGTGCACCCACGTTTATAGCAGCACAATTTGTAGTAGCTAAATCTTGAAAATACCCCAAATGTCCATCAGCTGAGGAATGGATAGAAAATATGTGGTATTTTTATATAATGGAGTATTACTCAGCTATAAAGAAGATAAACTCTAGGCTTTTATAAGTAGCTGGATGCAACTAGAGATCATACTCATTAGTGAAATAAATCAGATTCATATGTGTAAATATATTTCCTCCTGGCTATAAGAACCTGAAAGAGTAAATAAAATCTGAAAGGTATAGTAGATATTGTGAAAGGGAAAAGAAACTGCTCAAATAGGAAGGAGCAACTGGGATGAAGGAGGGGAGAGAAAAAAGAAAGAAGGAAGAGGGAAAAAAATATGTATATGTATATATAGGATAGCTTGGATAATTGTACTACTAATATCTGTTGGTTTATTGAAAGGAACTGTAAATGTGTACTTGATCAATCTTGCATGCCTATCTGTTTATATGTGCAACCAGTTTGAAGATGACATTAGGTAATATAACAACCATTGTTAATATCCTATCACCATGTTTGAAATTCTGCATTATTTTTCTCTATGCTGTTTAGTTTATATATTTGCTTTTGTTATTTTGTTTTTTAAATGAAAAACAAAATTTATATGTATATATAAGGATACCTGAAATAGGTGTATTGCTGATGTCTGTGGTTTATTGAAAAGAACAGTCAAAACTTAAATTTTTCTTTTTTATTGACCAATTTTGCATGCTTATATCTGGTAATCAGAACAACTGATCTGAAAACAACAATATGCAATATAAGAACCATTGTTGAGCTCCTACCATCTTGTATGGTGAAGCTCTGCATCGTTACCAATGTTTTTTAAATTACTGTTACTGTCTTTGTTTGATCAATCTTATATTCTTATGTGTGGTGGACTGAGCAACTTTGTTGAAGATAACAGTATGTAACGTAGCAACCATTGCTAATTCCTATCATTTTGTTTTGAGGTCATGTATCTTTTTTGTTGTTTTTGTATTGTTTTGATTTTGTCTTCATTGTTCTTTTGTTCAATTAAAAAAAACCCCTAAAGAATGAATTTGGAGGAATTATTATGAAGTATGTCAGTGAAGATCTCTTTATATTTAATCTATTTGGGTTTCTTGGGTTTCATGAATCTTCATATTCACTGACTTCTTCAGATTTGGGGTTTTGTGTCATATTTCCTCTGAGATTTTTCTCCTTTTTTTGCCCCTCCTCAGGGAGATAATGTGCACATTGGTTCAATTGACAAATCCCATAGACTTTATGAATTCTTTTCAGCTTTTTTTCATTTTCTTCCTGTAGTTAATTTCAGGTGACCTGTCTTTAAGCTTACTAATTCTGTTTGAACAAGTCTGTCACTGTAGGTCTTTTGAAATTTTGGACCCAGAATTTCAGTTGGCTTCTTTTTTATGATTCTGTTCAACTTCTCCTTTAGTTCACATATTGCTTTTCTGATTGCATGTAGTTTTCTCTCTGTGAGGCACTGTATTCCTCAGTCGCTCAGTCCATAGTGGACCTTGCTGTGTGGAGATGGAGGCTGTCCTTGGCCGGCAGAGGTGGGTCCCGACTGCTTGATCTGGAAAGGTACGCTCTGCCTAGCTTCTTCCCTCTGCCTGATGCCTGGCCACCATGTGGTGAGCAGTCTTCCTGCACCATGCCGCTCTGCCCTGCATTTCTGCCTTGAAGCTGGCTGAAAACAGACTGAATGTACTGAGATGTGAGCCAAAACAAACTCCTTTTCCTTTAATTTGCCTGAGTCGGATATCTTGTCCCAGTCATGACTAAGTGATTAGTACACATGTAAAGTCAGGTTTGAATAAAAAGAACAGAATTTAGAGTAGTTATATGTGCCATATTTTTTGTAGCTTTTTACTTCATTCTCACTGTTTACACCTGATGTTTTCTCACATTGAGCTGTTCCTCCATAGGGCTTACCCAGGTCTCCTTGACACTTTCAAACCAAAGGCTTGTCTTGTTGGAAAACTCATCCATCTATTCCACTGGGCTGTCGTTCACATGGAACAAAAGTAATTAGATGTCAGGTTTTAATAGCATAGTTATTTTTATCTTGAGGACACCTAAGGTTTATGTAACATCCAAACGTCAATTAGACTAAGAAAAAAACAAGTCAACTTTATAAGTCAGGCCTTTGATTATCCTGAGAAAACAGAGGTCTGTCTCCTTTCACTGAAGCTTTCCTTTGCTGATCGATTAACTGCTGGCTCTTGTTCTATTGACCCTCACTAATTTTGTTGCATGGTCTGTCATTCTTTATCTGGAGCAAGAGAGACTCCTCTGTAAATATCAACAGCTGATGAGGTAATAGGGGCTCGGTGATTGATTGTTCTGAAGTGTATGTCTGTGTGGAAGGTCTTGTTGCCTCAGCATTTTCAAACCAAATTACAGTTTGTGGCTGTGCCTTTCATACATGGGTTCTCAATCAATACCAGCACGGATATCTACAAACTAAAATTTAAATTTCACTCCCTGCTATTCTCCTATTTCCACATTACATTCTGACAGTCTGAAGTCTTGCCTCTATGTAGAAATGGAATTTAGAGACAATTTAAGTACATTGCTCTTCCCTGCAAAGAATCAGATGCTGCTTCTTCATTTTACTCACAGTATCTGCATATTTAGTGGCTTGTTTAAATCAGCAGCTTTGCATCCAGTCCTTTAATTAATAGAAACAATTAGTACAAATCTCTCCCTGAGAACTGTATACTTTAAGTACTCAATAACTGTTGAATGAATTCTATTTCTGATGCCTAGAATACATCAGATGAGTTATCAGTTTTTCTGCCTAGATTTATGGCTGAAAACAGCACTGACTTGTTGGGATGCCTTCTCCCATTTGAGATCTCTCCTGTGGCTCGGCTGATACCTTATTCAGAAATCCTGGGACAACTGAACTTTCCTGTCCTTTTGGCTTTTCCTCTGGACTTCTTTACTTGACACTGGGCGAACCTCAGTAGAGAGATGCTTGTGAAGTCTCTACTGTGCCATGTTTTGCTGATGCTTCCTGGGCCAAAGCAGGTCACATTGCCAAGATCAGATTTAGTGGAGAGCAACACTCAGGTCCAGAAGAATTTCAGACAGTTCAATTCAGCAGCACGAGTATCAAGTTTTCATAGGCTGAACATGGAAACAAAGTAGAGAAACCCTCTAATTTTGCTACAGCAGGGTTGCCTTATTTGGGCATGAGTAATCAATTGGCTGTCTTTGATTGGCTGAAGCTTGGTTCTTTGTGGATGGCTGAGACTCAGCTATTTCTTACAAAATATATACTCCTAAATTAAGTGTGGTTGGTTATACAGGAAATGAAAAAATGGGGACAGTCTCAGGCTAATTGACTTCTGCTTATTTATTTTAAATAAATTATATATACATTTACATATATTACATACATACAACATATATACATCTGTCTAATTAATTTATCTTTATAACTGTAATAAGGATTGGGGATATATTCTAAAATATAGGACATGATTTTGGGTAACTTTAATTTTGTTTTTAATTTGTCTGAAGTTAGAAATGTATGTGAATACACTAAAATGAGATGCATTAAAACAAATCTACTAATAAGGAAGTATTTGGTCAGATGGAAAAGCATTCTTTTGTCTGGGCCAGGGGATAGGCCGACTATGATCTTAGGCAGCTGTTCAGGTATCTTCACCAGGTATCCAGTGTAGATGGATGCCTCATGCTGTCATAGGCTAAAGTCATCAAACACATGTTGCAAATAAATAATTTTCATGTCTTGATTCTATTCTTATCTAAGCACTCTTTGCAGTATAAATGAAACTGAGTTGTGCAGGCCAAAGCAGATGATCTGGCTGTGTGATCTCATGTCCTCTTCCCACGATCTACAAGAAAACCTGATTTTCACCATAAGTTAGTTCACTAGAATTTGGAGTCATGCATTAGTGTTGGTAAGCTTAATGCAATATCTTAGAAATAGATTCATGCTCAGCGTGCTGACAAAATCAGATTGCGGTGTTCTCCAAGGGAAAACCAGGCCACCTCAATGGACACTTACCAAGATAAGTCCCCTTGAGAAACTTTTATGGCAGTTAGCTGTATGAACCATTTTGGTAACTCTTGCACATATATATATGTAATCTATAGAATCTTGCCTATTTTCTTGTTTCTCCTTCGAAACAGTGAAGCTGTTGAGGGTAATTATTTTGTCTTCATTTTTTTGTGTATTTAATGCCTGATGTAATGTTAATTTAATTAATATTGAATGAAAATATATTCACTGAGGCTGATTATTAGACATGTTTGAACAAGATAAAATACAGAAGATTTTGAGATATCCACTCTTGAGGACCGTTTATACCTAGCTTTACATATATTAACTTAGTCATAAAATAACTGTATTTGTAAACTATCACTCAGTCTTTTCATCCCCTGCTGCTGTTTGTGTGAGCAATGCTGTGGTGTTGTTAAAGGTGAGTGACATTTAGGGACGTTAGACCATAAATACTCACAACTATTCTGTTCTGACAGTAAGAAATGATTGATCTGGGTGGATATAATCCAGTATAGCTAAAGAAAGACATGCACCTAAGTTTAAATAAAGCTGAAGTCTATTCCAGTGACATTTTCTTTTGTTGTAAAAGCTTATTTCCCATGAAAAAAATCTGCAGAATGAATGTATTGAGGGCTCATGAATGAGCATTGACATTGGCGTTTTCTTTCCTCTGGAAAAGCTGTAAGACAGATTGAAACAGACAGAGAAAAGATAAATATGTGTGACCTCCACTAAACGGAGCTTTGCTGAATTGTTGGGAATGGAGTGAGACCTGGAGCAGAGGTGTTCAGAACCTGCCCCCGGACCCCCCATCTGATGGGATTTCTTTTTGCTCTCGTCACTTTTCTGTGCTCTGGAAGGACAATGGCTAGTAAGCTCAGATACAAACAATGGTCTACACAGGTATCACATACATTTCCCAGATTTCATTCGCACGGCTCTGCTGACTGGCATTTCTTTAGCTTCAGCTGCAGTCCACACCTCTAGGCAAGGCTGGCAGAGCAGTGAGGTCATCCTTATCATCAGGAGGCCTTCTTGTTTCAGGAGGAGGCTTACACTCCCTCAGAAAGAAGCACTCTGCAGGTTCTCTCTGCCTTAGGGCATGCGAGCACTGCCAGAAAGAGAGAGTAGGCCAGTCAGGGCTGGGCCTGGGGAAAATAGGCTGACCTTGCAAGAGATCTCAGAACTTCTCTGAGCTAGAAGTGGGGTAAGCTGGGTGTGAAGAGTAAAACCTAATATGTGGTTAGTGTACAGTAATCCTTGGCACCAGACAGCTACTTCATATTTTATATACAGTTAAGTACTATGTAAACCAAATGTGATATTTCATCCCTGAGAATAATCTCCGAAAAAAATTTATGAATTATTTGAACATAGTGTTTCAGTCATTGAAATTTTCAGGGAAGTTTGTACTCTAGAGCAAATATTACATAATTTCAGTAAAAAGAAAAAGTTAAGGAGACTTAAAAAGTACAGAAAACTTTAGTGAGAAAAAATTTAAGGAAAATTAAGTGAGAAAAGAAATCAGCATTTTGGGGATATAAGAAGACAAGATAAAAATGCCATTGTCCAGTATGTTTTATGTCACAGCTGCAGAAAATGGAATCCTATGTTCAGGAAGAATTGCTGAGAATTCAGCATGAGAGGAAGACAGGATCTGGGGCATAAGTGGAAACAATTAGCCTAATTATATTGTCTCTGTGTGTAGTCATTTACATGCAGTGTCTCCTTCTCTGAAATCACTGTGACCGGTGACTGCAGTGATTAGCAGAAATCCAACACAACTTGGCCTAAGCAAAACGGGAGCTCAATGGCTGTTGAACGTGGAAGACACCAGTAAAGCTGTTTGATGAAAGGGGTCAGCTGGGATCACTAGGCCCAGTTTCTCTCATTCCTGCTTACTCTGGATTAAGTTCCAGAGTAAGTGGTCGTTAGTACTGTTCCTGCCTCAGAGTCTTACTACTGCCAGCCTCTTTCCCAGGTAATCTTGTCAAATTGGTGGGGTTTCACTCTGAGCTAGTGAAGGTCATGCCTCTCTCCCAAATTTGATTGTAATGTAGGGAAACATTGTGTACTGGTTGACTTTGGCCAGGTTCTCTGACTTTTCCCTAAAGTAGAAGTAGGCTAGAAGCATTCATTGGACTGAAAGAGAGCAAAGATAAATTCTTAAATGAAAATTAAAGCCATAAGAAGGCATAATGGAAGCTTAGACAGAAAACAGTTAATGTTCACCACTGTGTCTAGATGTCCTCCCAAAGCCTCATGTGGTCATAGGTGTGGCTTTTTCAGAGTTGGCTGGGTCTGGAGTGTGTGACTGATTCATGGTGCAATACTGGGATTAAGGGTGTGTGACTGATTACTAAGTCAGTCCACTGATTAGCTTCACACTGCCCTAATCTTGGTAGCCTAGATAGAATACAAAAGGGGCAGAAAAAAGCTGCTGAGGTTCCTGGCTTGCTTGTTTTTGCTGTCTTCTGCCTGCCATGAACAGTTTCTCCTCTGCAGTGCCCCTCTGCCAAGCCACCCTACCTTGGAGCCAGCCAGTTATGGACTGATAGCTACAAACTGTGAGCTAAATAAAAATTTCCTCCCTTAACTTGTGGGTGTTGGGTATCTGGTCTCAGCAACTAGAAAAGTAACTAAGACAACCACATATAGTAAGATTTATCTTATTTGAAAAGATAGTTCTCCTGTATTTTAAAATAGTGTATAAAGCTCATAAATGCTAGCTAGTTCAATAACATTTACTATTCCCAGAATTTAATAGATTATAAGTTTCCATGTGGACTTGTATAAGGACAATCATAGTTAATATTCTTTACATATGGCCTTTTCTAAAAACATATATTGAGATGGAGTATACTAAACCAGTATTACTCTTCACCCCCTAGTCCTAGGTATTCCTGAATCCTCACAAATGGAATCCTGGTTGGCTGCATCTTTGACTTGAACATGGTAAATAAGGTGGAATGAGCTCTTAGACCAATGGGAGGTTACTTTTAGTGCATCTTGGCTGCTCTATGAAAAATAACATTAACTGTGTAGCTTGTAAATAACAAACAGCCATTACTTATAGTTCTGCGGGGTAAGAAGCCTAAGATCAAGGCATACCAGTAAATTGCTGTCTGGTCAGTATCCTTCCTGGTTCATTAGTGGCACCTTCTCCCTGTACCCTCACATGGTGGGAAGTAAAACCAGCTCCTTTGGACCTATGTTATAAAGACTAATCCCATTTATGAAGGTCCTTTCCCCATGATATAACCACCTTCCCAATGGTTACATCTCTTTGTACTATTGCCTTGGGGCTTAGCATTTCAACATGTGAACTTTGGGGCAATATAAATATTCAGATCATTGCATCTTCTGTAGGGAATACCTAAGTCAGCATCAGATCCAGTCATATGATTTGGAAGGAGAAGAACCTTACTCATTGTCCCTGACTACCTGACATTATTAGGCAACCTCTGTTCTTTTACCCCAACCACTTGGCTTCGGAAGTAAAGAACTGTCACAGACAAGTCAATTTGGTGATTCTCTAATCCTTTCCTACAACAATCTTTTTAGTTTCATGCTATTTCTACAATAAATTATCTTTATTTGTATTTTTTAGAGGTACTTGTGTCCTGTTCATATCTGAATTTATATAATATAGTAACCATTTCCACAGTTGTTTCCTAGCACAGCAACTTATTTGCCTTTCATCAGTCCAAGACTTGAGCTTAGTGCTTGTTTAATCTGTATCAGCTCTGACATGCCCAAGGACAAATTTATTTATTTATTTTAATTTTAAAAGTAAAAGAACAAAAACATTAACAAACAGACACACAGTAGCACAAGAACAGTACAAAAACTGAACTAGAGATAAGGTGGCAGGGGATCAACAATGGTTGTTGTGTTACACATTGATAACTTCAAAGTGTATGCACAGGATAGTGCAAATAGACATACAAGATTGATTAAACAACTAATCATTGATTGTTCCTTACATCAAAGTGACATGAGACAATAGTCCAACCATCTAGCCATCCTGCATATATATACATACTTACATAGCTATCCCCTTCTTTCTTTTCTCCTTCCATTCATCCTGATTGCTCTTTACTTTTGAGCAGTCTCACTTCATACCTCCCAATTTATATTCCCACCACCAGGTTCCTACACTAATGATACAATACGCTGTTTGCACATGCACATCTGATTTACCTCACTTATGAGTATGGTCTCTAATTGTGACCATTTGCCTATAAAAGCCTCCAGCGTGTCTTTCTCTATGGCTGAATAATATTCCATTGTGTAAAACCGCCACAGTTTTTTAATCCAGTCCTCTGTGGATGGACATTTGGGTTACTTCCATGATTTAGCTATTACCAATTGTGCTGCTTTAAACATGGGTGCACATATATCATAGTGATACGATGTTTTCAGATCTTCTGGGAAAATACCCAGAAGGGGAATAGCTGGGTTGAATGGGACCTCTAGACCTAGTTTGCTGAGGAATCTCCAAACCGATCTCCACAGTGGTCTCACCAGTCTGCATTCCCACCAGCAGTGCAGAAGAGTTCCTATTTCTCCATAGCCTCGCCAGTATTTGTTATTGGATGATTTCTTGATGCTGGCCAATCTTACTGGGGTGAGATGAAACCTCAATGTTGTTTTTATTTGCATTTCTTGAATGACTAAAGATGTAGAACATTTTCTCATATATTCATTTGCCCTTTGTATTCTTTATCTGAGAAGTATGTATTCATCTCAGATGCCCATTTGTGGATTGGGTCTTTGAATTTGGACAGGTTCATGTTTTTTCATTCTTTGTATGTTCTAGATAGAAGGCTTTTGTCTGAGGAACAGCCAGTTAGGATTTTTTCCCAATCTGTGGGTTTTCTTTTTACTCTGCTGGTGGTTTCTTTAGATGTGCAAAAACTTTTCAGTAGGATGAGGTCCCAGTTATTGATTCTTTGAAGTGTTTCCCTTGCAGTTTCATTTTTGTTCCTGAACTCTCTGCCTATTCCTATGTCTTCAAGATTTTTGCCTACTTTCTATTCCAGTAGGTTTAGTGTTTCTGTTTTAATATTGAGATCTGTGATTCATTCTGACTTGAGTTTGGTGCATGGTGATAGAGTTGGGTCTATTTTCAGTCTTTGGCAAGTGGCAAGCCAATTTCTTCAGCACCATTTATTTAAAAAAAATTTTTTTTTCTTTTTTTCCGGTACTGGGGATCAAACTCAGGACCCTGCGCTTGCTAGGCAAGCGCTTATTCCACTGAGCTATATCCCCAGCCCTTCCAGCACCATTTATTGAAGAGGCTATCTTTCTTCCAGTGAGCTTGTTTGGTCCCTTTGTCAAATATTAGGTGGCTGAGTGTGTTTGTGGTTGTGGCCATATATTCCAGTCTGTTCCATTGATCCTCAGGTCTGTTTTTTTGTTGTTGTTGTTTCTTTTTTTTCACTTTTACTTTAAAAGTAAAAGAACAAAAACATATTAATGAACAGACACAAAGTAACATAAGAATAGTACATTCAAGATTGAGTTATAGACAAGGTGGCAGGGAATCAACAATGGTTGTTGCATTACATATTGATAACTTCAAAGTGTATACTCCGGAAGACAGATATAGACATGCAAAATTGATCAAACAAATAATCATCAACTATTCCTTACAATAAAGTGACCTAAGTCAGTAGTACAACTAAGTTAGATATGTTGCATATACATACATACTTACATACATACATACATACATAATTATCCCTTCCTTTTTCATTTTTTTATATAATTTTTTAATAAAGTGTGAGAGAAAAAGAACTACATCAACAACAAAAAAAGAGGAAAGCATTAACAAAGAGACACAAAGTAGCACAATAACAGTATAATCAAAATTGAATTATAGACAAAGCAACAGGAAACCAGCAATAGTTGTTGCATTGCACATCAATAACTTCAGAGTGTGTGCTCAGGAAAACACATATAGACATACATGACTGATCAAACAACCAGTCATCAACTATTCCTTACCATTAAGTGACATAAGACAATAGTAGAACCGTGTTAGCCATCCTGCACATATGTATATACATACATACATACATTTTTGCCTCTTTCTTTTCTCCCTTCCCTCATCCCATCTGTTCTTTACTTTTGAACAGATTTCCTTCATGTCTCTTAGTTCATATTCCCACCCTTGGGTTCTTACACAAGTGACACAATACGGTGCTTGCACATGTACCTCTGATTTATTTCACTTATGAGTATAGTGTCTAATTGTGACCATTTGCCTACAAAGGCCCCAAATCTGTCCCTCTTTATAGCTGAATAATATTCCATTATATAAAAATGCCACGGTTCTTTAATCCAGTTCTCTGTGGATGGACACTTGGGTTGTTTCCATGATTTAGCTATTACAAATTGTGCTGCTATATACATGGGTGCACGTATATCCAAGTGATATGATGTTTTCAGATCTGGGAAAATACGCAAAAGGGAAACAGCTGGTTTGAATGGATCCTCGAGACTTAGTTTGCTGAGAAATCTCCAAACTGATCTCCACAGTGGTTTCACCAGTCTGCAATCCCACCAGCAGTGCAGTAGAGTCTCTATTTCTCCACGGCCTCTCCAGCATTTGTTATTGGGTGATTTTTTACAATCTTACTGGGGTAAGATGAAATCTCAGTGTTGTTTTTATTTGCATTTCTCGAATGACTAAGGATGTGGAACATTTTCTCATATATTTATTTGCCATTTGTATTTCTTTATCTGAGAAGTGTGTATTCATCTCAGATGCCCATTTCTGGATTGGGTCTTTGAATTTGGACAGATACATGTTTTTTAATTCTTTGTATGTTCTAGGTAGAAGACCTTTGTCTGAGGGACAGTCAGCCAGGATTTTTTCCCAATTTGTGGGTTTTCTTTTTACCTTGCTAGTTATTTCTTTAGATGTACAAAAACTTTTCAGTAGGATGAGGTCCCAGTTATTGATTCTTTGAAGTATTTCCCTTGCAGCTTCATTTTTGTTCATGAACTCTCTGCACACTCCTATGTCTTCAAAATTTTTACCTATTTTCTCTTCCAATAGATTTAGAGTTTCTGTCTTAATATTGAGATCTGTGATCCATTCTGACTTGAGTTTGGTGCATGGTGATAGGGTTGAGTCTATTTTCAGTTTTCGGCATGAGGCAAGCCAGTTTTTCCAGCACCATTTATTAAACAGGCCATCTTTTTTCCAGTGAGTTTGGTTGACCCCTTTGTCAAATGTTAGGTAGCAGAGTTGGTTTTTCGTTCTGGTTGAATCTTCCAGTCTGTTGCATTGATCTTCCGGTCTGTTTTTTAGCCAGGACCAGGTTGATTTTATTATAGTAGCTTTGTAGTATAATTTCAGGTCAGGGATTGTGATTCCACTTGACTTGTCCTTATTGCCCAGGATTGCTTTTGCTATTCTGGGTCTCTTCTGGTTCCAGATAAATTTGAGGCATATTTTCTCTAGATCTGTGAGGTATGCTAACTGTAGTTTAATGGGAATTGCATTGAATCTGTACAACAGTTTTGGTAGTATGGCCATTTTCACAATGTTGGTTCTTCCTAACCATGAGCAGGGGATGTTTTTCCATTTATTGAAATCCTCTTCAATCTCTTTCTTCAGAGTGCTGTAGTTTTCACTGAATAAATCTTTCACATTCTTTGTTAGAGTGATTCCTAAATATTTCAATTTGTTGGATGCTACTGTAAAAGGTATGGTTTCCTCAATTTCTCTCTCAGTCTGTTTGTTGTTCATGTATAGGAATGCTATTGATTTTTGGGTGTTGACTTTGTATCCAGCTATTCTGCTGAATTTGTCAATTAATTCCAGGAGTTTTCTTGTGGAGTTTTTGGGGTCCTCCATGTATAGTATCATGTCATCTGCAAATAGAGATAGTTTAACTTCTTCCTTTCCTATCCTTATTCCTTTTATTTCTCTCTCTTCTCTAATTGCTCTGGCTAGTGCTTCCAGAACTATGTTGAATAGGAGTGGTGACAATGGATGTCCTTGTCTTGTTCCTGACTTTAAAGTGAAAGCTTTCAGTTGTTGTCCATTTAGTATGATGTTGGCTATTGGTTTGTCATAGATGGCTTTGATGAGATTGAGGTAGAGGCCATCTATTCCTATTTTTTCTGGGATTTTTAACATGAATTTATGTTGGATTTATCGAAAGCCTTTTGTGCATCTATTGAGATGATCATGTGGTTTTTGTCTTTGGCTGTATTGATATGATTTATCACATTAATTGATTTGCGAATACTGAACCATCCCTGCATTCCTGGGATAAATCCAACCTGGTCATGGTGTATAATTTTCCTTGATTCACTGTATTCTATTTGCTAGTATTTTGTTGAGTATCTTTGCATCTATGTTCATTAGAGAGATTGGCCTATAGTTCTCTTTCTTGGTTGGGTCCTTCTCTGGTTTTGGTATCAATATACTTGCCTCCAGAAGTCTATTAGGGAGAGTTGCTTGCTTTTCGATTTCATTGAAGAGTTTGAGGAGTGTTGGCATTAAATATTCTCTGAATGTTTTATATAATTCTGCTGTGAATCCATCAGGACCTGGGCTTTTCTTTGTTGGTAAGTTTTTAATGACATTTTCAATCTCATTAATTGATATTGGATTGTTCAGGATTTTTGAGTCTTCCTGATTCAATTTTGGTAATTTGTATATTTCTAGAAATCTGCCCATTTCTTCTGAATTTTATATCCTATGGGAGTAAAGATTTTCAAAGTAGGTATTAATGATCTTTTGAATTTCTGTGGGATCTGTAGGGATTTCATCCTTTTCATTTCTTATTGCATGAATTTGAGTTCTTTTCCTTCTTTCTTTGATAAGATTGGCTAGGGGTTTATCAATTTTATTTATTCTTTCAAAAAACCAGCTCTTTGATTCACTTATTTTTTGTAGAGTTTTCTTCATCTCAATTGCATTAATTTCTGCCCTGAGTTTTATAATCTCCTCCCTTCTTTGGGCTTTTGGTTTGGCTTGTTGCTCTTTTTCTAAGAGTTTGAGGTGTAGCATTAGGCTATTTATTTGCTCTCTTTCTGTTTTCTTTATATATGAGTTCATCGCTATAAATTTCCCTCTGAGGACTGCTTTCATTGCATCCCACAGATTCCTATAAGTTGTATTTGCATTTTCATTTGTTTGTAGGTATTTTTTAATTTCTTCTTTAACTTCTTGTGTGACCCACTGATTATTCGGGAGGTTTTTGTCTAATTTCCAAGTGTTTATGCTGTTTTTGGAGTTCTCTTTGTCATTAATTTCCAATTTCTTTGCACTGTGGTCAGATAATATGCATGGGATAAGTTCAGTTCTTTTGCATTTAGGTAGATATGCTCTATGTGCTAGAATGTGTTCAATTTTAGAGAAAGTCCCATGTGCAGCTGAGAAAAATGTTTATTCTGATGTTATGGGGTGGAACACTCTGTATACATCTACTAAGTCCATTTGTTCACACTTTTGGTTCAGGTCTGTTATTTCTTTGCTGAGTTTCTCTCCAGTTGACCTGTTTCTTTGCGTCAGAGGGGTGTTTAGGTCCCCTATTACAATAGTGTTATTAATTATTTGATTTTTCACGTCTGTTAAGATTTGACTTGTAAAGTTTGGTGCTCCATTATTTGGTGCATAAATGTTTAGGATTGTTATCTCTTCCTCTTGTAGCTTTCCCCTAGCTAGTATGTAATGGCCTTCTTTATCTGTTTTGATTGTTTTTGGTTTGAAGTTTACATTGTCTGCAATCATAATAGCTACCCCTGCTTTTTTCTGGGAGCCTGTTGCATGGAGGGTTGTTTTCCAACCTTTGACTTTCAGTCTATGAATTTCGTTTTGAGTGAAGTGTGTTTCCTATATATACCATATTGTGGGATTCTGTCTCTTAATCCACTCTGCCAGTCTGTTTCTTTGACTGGTGAATTGAGGCCATTTACATTGATGGTTATAACTGTTATATGTTGGCTTATTCTTGTCATGCTGTTTAGTTGATGTTGCTTTCCTACTTTTGCTGTTTAATTTCTTGCTCTGCTTAAGGGTTCCTTTGTGTTGTTGTTCTTGAGATTGTGGTCACTCTTTTCTATGTCTAGAATATCTTTCAGTACTTTTTGTAATGTTGGTTTGGTACTCATGAAGTTTTTCAGTTGTTCTTTGTAATGGAAATTTTTTATTTCTCCATTGAATTTGAAGGATAGGTTTGCAGGAAACACCAGTCTCTGTTGAAAGCTGTTTTGTCTCAGAATCTGTAATACCTTACTTCAAGCTCTTCTTGATTTCATGGTTTCTGTTGAGAAGTCTGCTGTGAGTCTGATGGGCTTTACTTATCAGGTGATCTGTTTCTTTTCTGTAGCAGCTTTTAATATTGTGTTCTTTTGCTGCATATCTGTGATCTTGGCTGTCATATGTCTGGGGGTGGTTTTATTTGGGTTGGCACTCATTGGAGTTCTATATGCTTCATTTACCTGCACATCGGTATCTTTTACCATGCTTGGGAAATTTTCTGCTATTATTTCTTCAAATATTCTTTTTATGTCTTTTGTGTTGCCTGCTGTTGTTTCACTGATTCCTATTACTCGCACATTATTTCTCTTTGCTTCATCTTGCAGCTGTTGGATTGATTTCTCCTGGTTCCTTGATGACTTTAAGAGATCCTTCCTTTCACAATTGTTAGCTGTTATGCTATCTTAAAGATCTGAAATTCTATTTTTGGATTCATTCAAGTGGTTTTGAAAGTTTTCAGTGGCAGTTTTCATTTCCTGGAAATCTCTTTGAGACTGTTTCATGTGTTCTAATTCATTCCTGAATTGCTCATATAACATTTCCATTTGTTGCCTTTGATCTTCTAATCTTTTATCTGTTCCTTCTCTGTATGTGTGAAGCATTTCTTCCATTATTATTTTCGTTTCATTTTTTGCCTGAGAGATTATTTCAGATTTAATCTCTTCTATGGCCTGATGCAGTTGTTTCTTTACTCCAGATGTGATCATTTCAGAAATTTTAGGTGTGTGGTTTCCTAGTTCTCCTATGTCATTGTGTCCTATACTTGTTCTGAGTGGAGGTGTGTTCTGAGACTGCATTTCGCCCCTTTGTGTTGTGATGTTGAATGTCAGATGACTAGTGCTGTGTTACTGACTACCCAGGAAGCTCACAAAGGAGTCTAGGGACCCTAGGTTTCCTGGTTATCAAACTAAACCCAGGTTGCTAGCAGACTGTGGACCACTGGGCCCAGAGATGCCAGGCAATTTCTGGGGTGCATGGCTGAGACCACACCTGTGATAGTGGGGGTGTGCTGGGTTTCAGTACCAGGGTGTCCAGTGTGTGGACAGGAATTGTGTGAGCCTCAGCCTTGAGTCCTATGGTGGTTAGGCAGCGGCTTCTGCTTCCTGATCCTCAGGTAGCTGGTCAAGGGGGAGCAGGGCTCTCCTCCCAACCCCAAGGACCCCAGAGCCTGAGGCTGATTCCACACTGCAGGTCTCAAACACCAACAGGGATGGGCCCTCCCAGTTGGAGCTCCTTCCTAACTCTAAGGTGTGGAGCAGGACCCGGTTGTAGGCCTTAGCAGAGGAGAAGGGTTGTGCTGCTCATGTGGTGTCCCAGGTCGGCCTTTGTCACTGGAGAAAGGTCCGAGTTGCAGAGCTGGGAAACAGGTGGGAAACGCCACGTTGCTCAGATGTTGGTGCAGGCCGGCCTTCATCGCTGGAGAAGGGTCCGAGTCGCAGAGCCAGGACGCAGGCTGGGAAACACAGTGCAGCTCACACATCAGTGCAGGTTGGCCTCTGTTGCTGGAGCAAGGTCCAAGTCGCAGAGCCGGGATACAGGCTGGAAACGCAGTGACACTCAGATGTCTGCACAGGTCTGTCTCCATCGCTGGAGAAAGGTCCAAGTCACAGAGCCAGGAAACAGGCGGGAAATACCAGGCCGCTCAGATGTTGGGGTAGGTCGGCCTCCGTCACTGGAGAAAGGTCCGAGTCACAGACCAAGGATACATTTAAAACATTAAATAATTTCAATTACTAGAAGGATTCCAGCAAAAAATGCAGAAAATAAAGGCTGTGAGGCATAGTTGGAGGCATTTGAATAATCTAATTTTCTTCTTTTCCTAGTAACTAAAATTTCATTGTGAACTTTAACATTCCAATATTCTCAAGAGGCTTAGAACAGCTAGAGTTCTTTTCCTCTGAGCACATGACCCTGGGTTGTTAGACTTTCTACTTAGTTTTATAATGTTTCTCTTTTTGTGTGTGCAAACTTTCACTTCTTACAACTCTCACTGTTAGTGTACTTGTTTCTAGGGGATTCCTGGGCTACCCTCTTCCCTTTTGTATTTCTGCAATGAGGAATACTTGAATGGCTTACATTCCAAACATATTGACTGGAGGAAAGATAGTCTCTGTAATCAATGGTGCTGGAAGAACTAGCATTCCATATGCCAAAGACTTAACACTAGAACTATGTCTCTCGCCATGCACTAAACTAAAATCAAAATGGATCAAAGTTCTAAATATTAAAAGAAAAATACTAAATCTGGTGGGAGAATAGGCAGAACTCTTGAAGATGTAGATGTAGGCACAGATTTCATGAACAAAACCCTGGCTGCATGGGCAGTAATACAAAGAATATAAGAAAGCTTTTGAGGGAAGTTGCGTGAGGCTATGGTCTCTAGCTGGTGGAGAAGGGCTCCAGGTGTCCTTGGCTAGGATCCGGCCTGCTCCTTGGAGGCTTTCGGGCTTCCTCCACCGTTCCGGACCTCAGGAGGCATCAGGGCTTCCCGGAGGCTCACTTCAGAGGGTAGGAGGCCGCCGTCTGCCTCCACACAAGGAGTTGAGGCCACGGACAGCGCCGCCGGCAAACACCACAGTTCCGCCAGTTAAGGCGAGCCCTGCTCCAGGGCTGCTTCCAAGCGGGCTCCACCCGTGAGATGTTTGCCAAGATTCCCTGGCCCTGTGCCCCACTTCCCCAGGCAACTGACAGACACCTCCACGCTCCGGGTAGCATTTTCAGAAGGACCCGCTGTGCTGTCCTTTGTCATCCCGTCACCGTCTGAAGCGTTGCGCAGAGCTCATAGGATTTCGTGTTCTGGCTCGCGCTGACTCGAAATTCCAAAGCGCCGTGATCAGTTTTCCAAGAGACGAGGAACCAGCGTGAGCAGCAAAGATGAGGCAGACCCATGGGGCATAATAGATTTCTCATAAAACATCCTGTGAAGATCGGTACCGCGCTCTTTGATGCAGTTGCCTTACGTCTGTGTCCACCCGGGCATTTCATGTAGAGGAATGATGGGAAGATGGCGACCAGGTGAGCAGCAAGGGAGCGAACCTCCTTAATAAACACCACCAGCTCGAGACAGACTTGGCGAGCGTGAATGCCGGGACCTCGGCTGGGAAGTTCAAACTCGGCGTATTTCTCTGAGATGCCGGGGGAGATGTGGTAGGGTGGACCAAGCTGCCGGGGCGAGACGTGGGAAAGCCCCAGACGCTGGGAGCCAGGGACGATCCGCGCGGGGAGGAAGCTTGGCTCGGTCCAAGCGCCGTGGGAGCGCGGCCGCCTCGGGCCCTCCCGCCTCCCGAGCCGGTGCAGCCCCCCGGCGACTCCCGACAGAGATCGGCTCTCTGGCGGCGGCAACGCCCAGTGGTCCCACGTTTCGCGCGCATCGGGCGGGCCGCGCAGAAAGCCCCAAAGGATAGACTGGCACCTTGGAACCTTCATGCCTGCAGGGACTCCAAAAACTGATGAGCTATCTGCGCTCGCGACCAGATCACCGAGTGGGGGAGGAGATCCATCCCTATACCTGCAGGGAACCCTGGGAGGGCGGGGGAGCGGTCTTACACACCTCACCCAGGTCACTAGGCAGGGAGTATCTAACCAATATCTGTACAGCCTTTTAAGCGGAACTCTCAGCAGAAAGCTTAAGGGACATTCTCCCAAAGGGAAGGAATCATTGGAGCAGCCTTTGCAGCTGACCTCCGCCAGCTGAACTGCCTTTGGAATTTATAGCTCCACATTTTGAATCTGATACCCAAAAATGGGAAAACAGAGGAGCAAAACGCAGTCTCAAAACTCAACCCCACCCAGAACAAGTTTTGAAGAGGAAGAAAAAAGGGAACCAGGAAGCCTCATAACTTCAAGATATGAAACGATTGCATCCGAAATTAAACAACTCCAACAGACCATGAAAGAGCTTAAAGCAGAAATAACCCACATACCCACAATGATTTCTCAGATAAAAAACGAGATGAAAACAACGATGGAAGAAATGCTCCATCTACACAGACGAGAAATAGACAAAAGTCTAGAATAAAATAGGAAACAAATAGAAACCTTACAAGAGCAATTCAGGAATGAATTACCAATAATGAAACAGGTCAAAAGAGAATGCCAGGATTTGAAAACTAACGCTGAAAGCATGAAAAACCGTTTAAATGAAACCGAAGATAGAATTTCAGAACTTGAAGACAGCATGGCAGCATATGAGCGTGAAAGGAAGAATCTCGTGATATCATCAAAGACACAAGAAAAGTCAATCCAACAGCT
>PVLD010020196.1:0-34504 GCA_004027595.1 Dinomys branickii
AAATTTAGAGCAGAATTTTGTGGAGTTTAGGAAAGAGAATTCATCATGCTTTTAATTGCATATAAGAAATATGTTTGATCTATCTAGATACTTTACTGACAATCATTCATGGAAATGAGAACTCAGGACACAATTTAGGCTGAAGATATGTCTCCACTACAAGATGAATGGGATCAATTTGTAAATACTGTAATTAAAATAGTGACATAAACTCATTTAAATTAATGAAAACATTTTTGGAAATATTTATATTGTTAGCAAAGACTAAAGTCATAGTTATTTTATAATTTTTGTGATTGAAGATATCCTTTGATATTGCCTATAAAAGAGTAAAAACTTCCTGTTGTTTTAGTTCTCGTTATGATATACTGAATTTCCTAAGTGAATTGAATTTAATTAAACCACATAAACAGCTTAAACATCATTTTTGTGTTTGTGTATTTGTATATTTCCTATTTTTAAGTCAATCTATCAATACTTAGTACACAAATTCATGTATATTCAATTCAAAAAACAGAATAAAGGGAAAGCTTTGCTTAAAAATATCATGATAGAGAAGGGAAATTACAAAGTGACTGTTCCATTTTAAAAATTGTATTTGTGCAATATTTTTCTTTGAGAACATTAAAATTCATAGCACTACTTATTCTTGTAATGGAACATCTGTTATGCACGAGTAAAAGTTGTGCACAATTTATTGTGTTTTCAGGATGTAAGCTATTTGGCATCATTTTTTCACATATTTAATATTATCTCATAATTATAACAGTATACTGAATACTTAGCTCATTACATATAAATGCATCTCACTGATTTAAACCATGATGGAAGTGGACAGTAGACAGTTGTTTTTTTTTTTCCTTGAGCTATTGTAAACCATTCTTGACTGATATTATAGTGTGCAGTATGCATTGAATACATGCCATCTGTAGAAAAATGATTTGATAAAAGAAAGATAATACTAAATAAAAAGTCTAGTAGAATTTACTTTATAAGGTTAGCTGAATGGCAGACAATAAGTAGATACTAGTTTAGATATTTACATTTTATGTAAAGGTACATTTTCAAAGTATCAACATGTTCTTTTTATGTGTATTTTATCTATCAGGGGGTGAATGTCTCACTAAGTAGCTGCCAAATTAATTATTATCCTATCTTAGGCTTTTATATAACTAACCAGCAGTTAAACAAAAGATATGCATTGTGCCTTGCTTACAGTTGACATCACTTCCAAAAATATCTCCTCTCTATGTATCCTCTATCTTCCCCTTAAAAAAATTATATCACATAAAATATTGAAATAAAATTTTATTTCTAGTTTTTCTTCAAAAAAGACTAAGATACTCAATGTAGGTTTGAAAAGCATATTTCCATATTCAGTTATATATACATATATAATTTCTAAATTTAAACACAAAAAAGACTTTTAAAAAAGACTTAAAAATAACTTCAGTTGCTATAAGGCAGTCGTCTACCTGATGTACTTAGTGTCCTAGTTATTATTTGTTATTCGGTTTTAATAACTTTCATATTTCTAGTAGTTTCTACTAGTGTAACACTGTCAAACAATTACTGTTAATGTTTGTTTCTTAATGTTTGTTTCCTGGGAAAACAACACTGTAAAACAGTAAATTTTTGTTTGTCCATAACAGCAGATAATAAAAATTATAAAGGCACTATATTACAACAGCACATGTGCATTTCAAGTGTTTTGTGAGATTTTTTTTTTTGATGCAACAGCAGCTATAAATTCTTGTTATTTTTCCTATGTAATATTTGTTAAACCTTTTGGAGGTATACCAGGAATTGAACTCAAGACCTGGTGCTTGCCAGACAGGCTCTGTGCTACTGAGCTATATCCCCGATTCATTTAGAGCTTTGAAATTCTAGATAGTACAAATCATGGGCTTTTGATCCTAAGCTTTGGATAACTCCTATACTTAGAAAAACATGGATTATCTGTGCAAGGGATAGAAATCTGCAACTTTTAGGAAATTATAAAGCACTTGACGTACATTTACTATGTCATAAAGGGCAGAATTCTTACTCTCCAGCTGTCTCTTTCAGGACATACTAGAAACCATTTTATTTTTGTAAAAGGAAATAATTCTTGTGGCATACAATTTGCATTCAAGTGATAGAATGACATTTTATAATCTATTTGGTAGAGTACAGAATTTCCCAGTTGATATCATATCTAAATTTCTCTATATTCACTTATATTCATAATACATTTAATAATTTATTTACTGGGAGGTTGACAGAAAAATGCCATGTCATGACTATAGTTTCTTGGGGCAATAAGCCAGAGTCTAATCAGTGTAAACGTTCAACATTTTACAAAGTAATAATGTGCATTTAACATGGATTTGTGTAATTGCATTGTGAATACTCCCTTTAATAAATTCCACTCATATTGCAAGCGCACCATTTTAGTCTATGTGTTATTTGTAAAATTCTTTTTCTTTTTTCCAGTTCTATTAGTCCTTTCTCATATACTTTAAAGTTCTGGTATAAAGTATATATAGAAGAAAGATTGTCATGTCTTTGGTTATTTAAACACTGTATCATTATATAATATTTATTTCGCTTCAAAATCTACTTTTGCTAAAACTAATGTAACCATTTCAATTTCTTTTGATGGAGTCTTCTAATATCTGGGACAAATAATGTGTATCTGTTAATCATCATTTCTCTTGAGAAACACAGCAACTGTTCTAATCTTATATTTTGAGAGAATTTTCTATGAATTAAATTAACTAAGTACATTTGTGATTTAAGGATTAATCTGAAGATAACATTGATGTTTAATTCAGAGTTCAGTACTCGGAACGCCTTACTGTTATGCTCCAGGTCTTTCTCTAGCAAACATGTCTCAGAAGTACGCTTGGCATTTGTTTTGGTTGAAAGAAAGGGCATTAGCATGTCTTTTATATAACATTTTTGTTTCTAGGGCTTAGTTATATTCTGTAACACTTTTCTGCTGTTCTGCTTCATCAGAAAGGTCCAGTTTCAGTTGGAATTTTAGTGAGCAACTCCACAACTCTAGGCAGAATTTCAATAGGGTACCACACTTTAGGCAGTACCATGGGACAAAAGAATATTTATGGGAGGGAGAATCTTTGGCTTAAATGTGTTGATTCATTATGTTTTAATTACCCTCTTCAAACTTCGCTCTTTTCATGTATAGAGCTGTGTCATAAGGTGATTTGTTTTCATTTATTTTCTGGAGATTTTACTTCAAATCAGTAGTAGATACAGGCTACACAAGGGTACTATTGCACTTTGCACAGAACTGAACCATTTGCAGATGAGTTTCAGCTCAGCTATTGTCTGTCTGTAAGTGTAAAGTACAGTGCTGTGTGTTTAAGACCCAGTCTTCTGAAAAGCAGATGCTCAAGAACTGGTATTGGTGGTGTAAGCAGGTTTAATCTGGCTTGTTTGGTTCTTAATGTGTTCAGAATACAAGTTCATTTTAGCTCTAGCTTCCGGGAGAAAGGTTTTACCAGCACGAAGAACAAAAGACTAAGTTAACATTTTAAAATGATTTTGATCCGAAAAGTGGCATAATCTGATGTATATTTTAAGATAATTATTTTGGTTGTTGTTTGGAAAATATAATATAGGGGACAATTCATCTAAATAATTTAGATGAATTGTGCTTTTTACAAAAGTAGTAGCAACAGGTGTAGAGAACGATTGTGTTTTGAAGATACAGCCAATGAGATTTATTTTTTTAAATTAATTTTATTGGTACAATTCTAACATGCATAATGATGACATTCACTATAGAGTGTTTGTACTTGTACATTATTCTTTATTCTCATTGTCTTCCTCTCCTTTAAACCCTTCTTCACCTTCTTTTTTTTTTGGTGGTACTGGGGATTGAACTCAGGACCTTGTGTTTGCCAGGCAGGCACTTATTCCACTGAGCTATATCCCCAGCCCTCTTCTTCACCTTCTTATTTGCAAATGCTTTGTTTCCATTTTTTTCTTTTATTCTTTTTTCCTTTCTTCCTTTCCCTCTCACCTGTCCCGTGCTCTCCTTCCCAATTGGATATTTTCTACCTACTTCCCAGTATCTGTTATCAATTTTGTTCCTTCTTTACAATTTTTGTTTCTCACAAAAGAGAATAAAGGTGAGATTTAGCCATGTGTATCCAATTTATTTCACTTTAAATAGGGTCTCAAGGTGCATCCATTTCGCTATAAATGTCAAAAATTTATACTTCTTTGTGGCTAAGTATTATTTCATCACATATAAAAACTACATATTTTTATCCATTTTATCAATTGATTAGCATTTGGGTTGTATCCAAGACTTAGTTATTACAAATTATAGCAGCATAATTTGTAATAGCTAAATCTTGGAAACAGTCCAACTGTCCATCAACTGAAGAATGGATAAAAACGTTGTTCTCCTTTTATATAATGGAATACTAGTCAGCCATAAACAAGGAAAACTTGAGACTTTTATATGTAAATGGAAGTGATGTGAGACCATACTTATAAGTGAAATAAATGAGGTTTATATGAGTAAACATAACATTGTTTCCCTGGCTTGAGAAAATTAAAGAGTATTTGATCCAAAATGTACAATAAATATTGGGAAATTAGAAGAAAATGTTGAAAAGGAAAGAGGAACGAGGGTGGGGGAAGGGGAAAATGAAGGAAAGGAAAGAAAAAATATGAGTTAGTTACAGTACTAGTTTCTCTTAGATCATTGAAAGAAAGGTTTGTGCTAAAATTGGAGAATTTTTATGTCCATATCTTGTGCTCTAACTACTTTAAAAATAACAATACACAAAGTATTAAATATTGTTATTCTATTACTTTATGAAATTTTGTTTTACTTTTTCTATAAAATTTTAAAAATACAATTTTGATCGATTCATGGACCAACACAAAGATTAAGGATATGAATGCTACACTTGACCTAGTGCGGGCAGCCTCCATACAATATAAGGGATAGAAAGATGGTTTCCTTTCTCACTCACTTCCATTGTTTTGTCTTCCACCACCATGAATGGATGTCCCTTTGCCATCTGCAACTCTGTCACAGAGTTGGTCAATTATGCACTTAAATCTCCACAAGCTGTGAGCTAAATAAACCTTTTTTGCCTTAAATTCTAGGGTTGACTATTTTGTCTCAGCCATGAGGAAAGTAACTAAAATAGAATTTGGCACCATAAGCGGGATCATTTCTTTCACTATATCTGACCATGTTTGTCAAGAGCCTTTAGGATTAAAAAAAGAAGAAGAAGAAGAAGAAGAGAGCCTTTAGGAATGGCATGTGGGAAGAATTTGCAAAGATTCTGAGATGCCAGCTGGAAAAGTAGAGCTGGAATGTCATATGCAGTAGTGTGTGGGGAATTATGGTCAGAATTAAGAAGACCATAAGGCTAATAGAAATGTAAAGTCTGGGCTAAGGCAGTTTCTGCTGGGAAGAAGTATTGCATTGCCTTCCAGACTCCAGACGATTTGTGTTATGGCTTTTCAGAAAGTTTGTATTTTGTGCATCTCCATAGACTGGCTGAGACTGAGATTAAGGGTGGTGGACTAACTAATCTTGTAGAATAAATTTCAAGGCAGCTAAATTTTGAGGCAGTGGTATGGCTACTGTTGTAGGATTTTAGCAAGATCTATGTTTAGAATCAAGATCAAAAATGCCCGCAGAATGATTTAAGACATTTTGAGTTTGGCCAGAAAGGAAGCTTCAGTAAAGCTGTGGACTACAAAAGTACAGCAGAGGAGATCTTGATTGCTGAGGAGGAACAGGAGATTAGAAAACATGGCCTGAGGGCCTCACAAGCAGCAGCAGGACTCCTCCCTTTGCAGCCTCAAAGTTGTAAAAATGAGAAGAAAGTCACAGCTCACCATATTTCACAAAGGTTACTACATAGAAAAATTATTCCTTAAAATGGATTCAGAGTGCTCAGCAGTCCAGGCACTCAGCTCCTAAAGCCAAGTGAGAGGGAAGCCTTTCCACTGCTCCAGCTCGCAGCAGACCTTGTCATCATCCATGTGGTAGTGGTATCAGGTGCATGTAGAATGCAAAAGTTGTAACGTCAGATAAGTTTCCACCCAGATTTCAAAACAAGTCCTGGGAGGCTATGCAATGTGCTCCTGAAAGGACCGTATGTGAAGTTGTGAGTGTGAACTGCAAGGTGCATGAAGACACCAGGAGTTTGAGAAGTTAAGAACATGGATTTTCTGAGGAAAACTGCAAAGAGAGAGCAGAGCAGCCCCAAGCAGGGGAGAAACAACCACCAACAGTGCCATAGGGGCAGAGCTGTCAAAGTCCTTCAGAGTTCACATCTTGCCACAGATTCTCTCAGATGTTACACTTGGAACGATAGGATGTAAAGTTTGCCCTGCTGTATTTTGGATTTGTTTTCTTCCCATTCCTTTTATGCCTTTGTTTGTACCTTCTGCAGTGGAAATATCTATCTTGCGCCATTAAATGTTGGGAGTGTTTAACTTTCTTCTCATTGGTACAGGGGCTCATTGCTAAGAGTTTGTCTTAAATTTCAGTGGAGACTTGGTACTTGGACTTTTCAGCAATGCTGAGACTGTTAGGGCTTTGACAGTTCTTGGAGATAGGCTTTTTGCATAAAGGTACATGCATGAGTATATGGGAGGCTGGAGCAGATTGCTATTTTTTGTGTCTAGAAGTCTCCCAAAAGTTTCATGTGACCATAATACATTTTTCATAGGTTGCTGAATCTGGAGATTTTGTTGATTCATGGTCCAATGTGGAAATTAAGTGTGTTAATGCTACACTTGACCTACAGTGTGTAGTCTGCATACAATATAAGGAACAGAAAAAGGCTTGACCCTTCTCTCCATTGTTTGTTTGGTTTTTCTGTCTTCCACCACCATGACTGTTTGCCGCTTTGCTATGTACCACCCTGACTTAGAGCCAGCTAATTGTGGACTGAAATCTCTACAAACTTTGATGTAAATTAACCTTTCCTCTTTTTAATTTCAGCATTGGATGTTTGTCTCAACAATGAAAAATGTAACTAATACAATTATCTAGATTTCTGTAGGATCTTTTGTGATTTTATTCTTTTAATTTTTAATTGCATAGAAATCAGTATTTTCTTTCTGTTTTTGATGATGTTGGCTAAGTGTTTATCAATTATTTTTAATCTTTTAAAGAGCCAACTCTTCAGTCCATTGGTTGTTTTTATAGTTTTCTTAGTCACAATTGCATGAATTTCTGCTTTTATTTTTAGAGTTTTCTCCCTTGTACGAGCTTTGCTCTTGATTTGTTCTTTTTTCTAGCAGTTTGAGGTTAACATTAGGTTTATATAAGCTTGCTTGGTTTCTCTGATGTTGAAATTCACCTTTATAAATTTCATTCACAGGACTGCTTCCAATGCATTCCCTCAATTATAGTATGTTGTATTGGCTTTATCAGTTAATTGTAGAAAGTGTCACATTCCTTCTTTAATTTCATTTGTTAACTATTGGTTGTTCAAGAGGGTGTTATTTAATTTTCATGTGTTTATTTTTTCTGTGTGGTTTCTTTCCATTGATTTCCAATTTCACTACACTGTGGTCTGATAATATATATGGCATAATTTCAACAGCTTTGCATTAACTTAAGCTTGATTTACGAGCTACTTGGTCTCTTTTGGAGAATATTACATGCACAGCTGAGAAAAATGTATAATCCAATCTTGTGGGAAGGAACTCTCTGTAGATAGCTATTAAATTATTTTGTTCACAGGTTTGATTCAATTCTGATGTATCTTTGTTAATTTAGTTTAGTTGATCTATGTATTTACAGCAGCAGGGTATTGTGTTAGTGCTACTTAGTTTTTTATGTTAATCACTATTAGTTTTGTAATAGTTTGGTGTGCCAATATTTGGTGCATATATTTTTATGATTGTTATTTCTTCCTCCTGAAGTTTTCCCTTAACAAGTATGTAGTGATCATCTTTGTATCTTTAGATTGGTCTTGGCTTGGAGTTTACTTTGTCTGCAAATAGAAGTGCTACCCTGCATTTTTCGAGGTTCCTGGTACATAAAGTATTGTTTCTATCTTTTGACTTTCAGCCTACGAATTTCCTTTTGAGTTAAATGTATGTTCTGCAAGCAGCACATTGTTGGATCTTGTTTCTTCATCTATTCTGCCAATCTGCTTCTTTTGATGGGTGAATTGAGATTATTTACAACAGTGGTTATAACTGATATATATATACATATATATATATATATATATATATATATATATATATATTCAGGATCTTTCCACATTTTTTAATTGATTGCCTTTTCTGGTGTATCCTTAGAATTCTATTGGTGTTCTTGGAATTATAGTCTTCCTTCTCTCTTTTTAGAATACACTTCAGAACATTTTGGAGTGCTGTTTTGTGGTCATGATTTCTTCATTTTTTTGTCATGGAAGTATCTTATTTCTCCAATGACTTTTAAAAATAGTTTTGCAGCATATATCCATCTGGGTTTGTAATTGCTTTCTTACAAGATTTAAAGTTCTTCACCTCAAGCTCTTATAAGGTTTTATTTTGAGAAGTCTGCAGTAGCCAGTGATATAGCTCAGTGGCACAAGTGCCTGCCTGGCAAGTGCAAGATCCTGAGTTTGATTCCCAGCATTAAAAAAAGAAAGAGAAGACTGGTGTAATTCCGATGTCCTTTACTTTGAAGGTCCTTCTCTTAGTTTCTTTTCTCTAACAACTTTTAATATTCTGTTTTTGTGCTGAATTTCTGAAATCTTGATTTTTATGTGCCTTAGTAGTATAAATTTATTTTAATCATGAGTAATTGTAGTTTCAGATGCTTTTCTTATCTGTATGTGAGTTTTTGCATGCTTTGGAACTTTTCTGCCTGTACTTCTGTGAACAGGTTTTTTTTATAAGGTTTGTAAGCTTTCTTTCTCACTGACTCTGATCAATCTTATGTTGTTCTACTTTGCATCATCTTGAAACTGTTGGATTGATTCATCATGGTCCCTTGCTACTTTTAAGAAATCTTTAATTTGTGATTGCTAACCAGAACACTGTCTTATAAATCTCATATTTTGTCTTTTCACTGGATCCCTTGACTATGTATACATTCAATAGAATTTTAAATTTCCTGGATATCTGTTTGAATCATCCTCATGGATTCCAATTTTTTCCTATGTTGGGCATTCATGGTTTCCATCATTTTCTTTAGCTCTTCCTTTTAAAAATTTGTGTCTGGTCTACTCTAGATTCACTGACCAAATGCTTCATTATGATTGATCTATGTTTTTTTTTTACTTGAGAGATTATTTCTGATGTTATTTTCTCCATAATCTCATTCACCTTTATTTATTCCTGCTGCCACCATTTCAGACATTTCAGGTCATGGCTACTGATTTCCTCCATGTGATGGTCTCCTGGACCTGTCCTTGGTAGGCTGAAAGCCTGGCATGGCATTTTGTTTTTATGTCTTATCATGCTCTATTTTTAAATTTTAATTTGTTTTCTGTTTCTGCTTATAAATTGCTTATGGTACTTAGGTGTATCAATAGTATTGAGGGTTCCATAGAAAATATCTGTTCCTTAGAGATGTCTTCAAAGTGTAGATGGTTCTTGGCCTTTGTGCCTCTTCCAAGATCCTACATTCCCAATTTACTAGGGATGAGAATTTTCTATCTATTTAGCCTGCAATCAGTCCTCTGCTAATGGACTATATCAATGATTATGAACCCAGGTAATCATAGCATTGTCATGCAATGGAGAAGTGATTAAAACAAGTATGACACGCTGGATGAGGTGTTTTAATTAGCAGTACCAGTAGCATTAAGCACAGCATAGAAACTGGCAAATTGTGATAATTATTAATTTGCTAACTTTAACTGTAGGAGCAAAATCTACAGTTACATAAAAAATCAACATAAACCAGGAACTTGTATGCAATGAGATTCTCCTTACTAGAATGATTTTATCCTGAGTGTAGGAAATGTAAGAAGGATAGAAGAGAAAACAGAGAAATAAATGAACAGAAATATAGTAGAAAAAAGGCTGAAGGAAAAAGATCATCCAAAGTTTGGAAAATGTGAAAAGGCAGGAAAGAAGGAATGAAGGAGAAAGCAAGAGAATATCAAAGCAAACCAGAAAGACTACAGACAATGTTTAGTCACAAGAAAATTCAAAAAGTAAAAAAAGATAGTTGACAAAAGAGAAAAAATGATGAAACAATCAACAAAAGTAAAAACTTAAATAAACAAAAATGGACAGAAAATGAAAACAAAGGAAACACAGTAAAATTTCTCTGGTGTCTACAACTCTGTGGTAATGTCCAAGTCAGAGTCCAAATCTGTGCTTGCTAACACTTTCAAGTCTGAAATAGGATTAGTGCTATGTGTGTTCTTGAACTTGTCTTCTGAATGTGGGGGCTGGGGCCTGTGTGTTCAACCAGCAACTCTTGGATGTCCCTCAGTTTTCTGCCCACATCTCCTTAACCTGTGTGTTTCTACATTGCTCAAACAGTTGCTGTGGCACTTGCAGATAGAGACAACCCAAGTGTACTCCCACTCGCATGTTAATTGGCCCCTCCTTGCCCTTGCATTGCCTGCTTTGTCACACTTCATTTGCACATTCCTCTACCCCCTCAGGGCCTTAGGAGCAGGGCAAAAGAAGTGGTGCTGTACCACTCACTGCCTTTCCTGCCACTGCTGCAGTTCCTCACCTATTGCTACACATTTCAGTTAGCTGCTATAGTTCAGGAAAAAAAGCAAAAAACTAAAAACAAAAGCCATATTATTGGCCCATGGGGTGGGATCATCTAGCTTTCCATTCACATGCCCCTGTGTGTACAGGTGAAATTTGCTACCAGACTGAAAAGTCCTCTATTTGGAGGAAAGCAAAAGAGGTGACAGGCCATATATCCTAGACCTATCTTTTGTGGCTTGAGTTCGCCATGGTATTACAGTCCATCAGCCTTTTGGGAAACTCCCAGAATGGTGGTTCCTCTGCTACATGAAGATGCAGGTCCTGCAGGCAGCCCTGTGGGTTGCTTTGCTGTTTAATAAAGACCTGTGCCTATGTTTTGTTTGATTTGCAAGTCTTATTTGAGATTTTGGCATCAGGATGTATCCTCCCTTCCCTCAGACTACCTGTGTTTTTAATTGGTTTCTTTTCAGTGACTCCACCTTGGCTCCTGCTCTCTTCAGCCATGTTGAATCTCTAACTTATATTCTACTTAGACATCAATGCCATATTATAGCTCGACTTTCTTCATTTACGCATATGTCACTGAACACTTGGTTTAACAAACAAAAACTGCACTAAAATAACACAAATGAGCTATGTTTTATACCTGCCACACGTGTGTTTTTCAGAAATCAGAGCAAAATTTCATCATTAAATGATACTACTTTTTTGTTGGCACAGCTTAAAGAAAATAAAAAAGACAAAATCTAAGTAGCAGTCTTTGGCAAAGTGTCATAGGCAAATATCATTTTTAGAATTAAATTTAAATATGACAAGATTTGACTAATTTTTAAAGTGTATATACATTTATAATAGACACTTTAATTAATGGTGTATACTTGTAGTGAAAATTTATCCTTAGTCATTTGTGGTAGGTTGTCTAGTACCAATTTGGGATGAAAAAATTTCCATTGGGTAAAATTCAAATAAAATATATTAGTGCACAGTAAAAACAACTTGAAGCCCAATTTAAAATATTTTCAATAGTTTAAAAAATGACATCTATTGTATAAAGAAGGAAATCTGTGTGAAATTGTAAGTAGTTTAAAATAGTGCAAACAATAAAACTTCCATATTAATTTAGATGAATTATACATGGAAAACATTGAATGACAAAATGGATTAAATTCTGCTGGAATTCATACAGAGCTGACCTATATTTTTGAAGTAATATTTTAAAAGCAGTCCCTTACAAATCATAAATGTAACATTTAAGATTTTGAAAAAAATTAATAATTTTAAACATCAGACATTTACATGGGATATTCAGTTCTCCTGATTAATTTTTGAGTATGATTATATGATCATATAATCTCTCACACTACTTCTTTAGAATCCTGGCTATAATGATTAGATAATTAAATCAAGTACCAAAAATGATCTTTCATTTTTTTGTATGGAGTATAAAATTTAGCATCGTAATCCTTTGGCTCACTGAGAAACCAACAAAGACAATGTGTCTATACACTATAGTACTTCATAGTGATGTCTCATCACATTATAGCTCAAAGTGGCGTGTAGCGCAAAGTCTGTATTCCAAGTTACATTAAAATAACATCCTGCTACATTTATTGTTTTCAGTCTGTGAGTATGAATTGGTTGTAAGTATTTTTAGAGAAAACAAGTTGAACCTTGTGAGTTCTTAGATCTTGTAAGATGTATGACCCATCCACCTATTAATAATACTGCCAATATTCCCAGAATGGTGGTTCTGGCGCGAAGGGTGAAGGTAATGCCAGTTGGAAAAGGATAAGACTTCACCCTGCCTGTCCTCCATTGCCACAGCTCAGTAATGCAAGGGGGAGGAGAGTAAACATGTGCGCTGCACACCCTCTGTTTTCCCAGGATGGCCATCCTGGTCAGAAGAGTGAAGGAATTGTGTGGGAGAATAGTGTAAATCAACTCCCTGTGCCACCTCCATTGCTCTGGGACTATAGTGCCATTGGGAAGAATAGAGCCACTCCCTGCATCTTCTCCATTGCCTAGGGAGGGCACCAAGGGTACCAGAGGGAAGAGTGTAACGTAACATAACATTATATCCATGTCCCGTATCTCCTCTATCCAGGAAGGTATTATCAGTGAGAACAGTATAAGTCTACATCCGGCACTTCCTCCATTGCCCTGGGACAGTAATACCAGTGAGAGAAAAGTAAATTCATGCCGTTTCCTTCCTCCATTGCCCTGGAACTGTGGTGCCAACAAGAGGAGACATCCAGGGGAACAGATACCTTCTAGTAAGGCCTCAACATCAGTGACTGAGTCTAGCTAATATTAGAAAGCTAAAAGCATCAACACAGGAAACAAAATAAAGTATAAAATAGAAAATGACAAGACAAAGAAGCAAAATAAAATACCAAACTTCTAGCCCACCCGAAACAAGTCCAGAACACAAAGAGATAGAAGAAATTGAGCACAAAGTCAGCCCACCTAAAAACACTGCTAAATATTATACGCTGTATGTGATAAAAATATAAAGTGTTAGATGGGAATATTCATAAATGCATTCCTAGAAACAAAAAGGGGCAAATATAGTGGATGTATGTGCCTTTGGGCTAGAGATTAACAGGAAAAATTATAATGGGAATTTAGTAAAACACATGCTACATAAATCTAAACAAGGATTATAACATTATATTAGTAATATTACTTATTCTTAAAAAGTTAGTAAAACTTTGTAATTGGATTTTCATTTGATTTCTATTAAGAAAAGTAAAATATTTTATAAGTGAAAGTTAATTTAAGAAGCCAGAATCTTATAATTAAGACTAATTCTCCTTATGTAAATAAATATACAATTGACCTTAAAAATAGATGAATACATGTGATTATATTTAATTTGTTAATTGTCCATGCATACCCTCTCTGTCTCTTTAAACATAGCATGTGCTCATTCATTAATTTCACTGCCTTGTAAGTTTATCATGTGCTTTGGCATTGTGTTGTTATAGCCACTTAGCACTTTAAATAAGTATAAGAGAATATTCCACATAAAATGGCCCATAGTTTAGATAGAAACACAGGTCCAGCAACAAGTGAAAGTTTTTTTCTAAGTGCTATGTAAAATATTTTCTCTTTCTGTATTACTCCAAGAGAGAAATTATAACTTTCAGTTAGTATGAAAGAACACAAAGGTAGAACATAATGCTGTTAAAAGACTTGATTAAAGTATAGCATAGAGAAAGAACAGAGAAAGAACTATAGGCACAGATAACAGTTTGAATGGCAGTAACCTTTAAATGTACTGGAAACAATAAACCACTACTAAGCAATGGAAGATATGATTTCATAGAAAATATCACACATTCATTGTGCCACCACAAGTGGCCACTTATTTATGTGATTTCACCTAAGTTTGAATGGTAATAAGTCAAACATAAGCAAAAGTCAACATTTTAAAACCTATAAAAAGTTTGTGCTGTGAGGAAATTTGAAGATCATACTTTGTCAAGCATCCAAGGCTGTGTATTGTCCATTTCATAATCATTCTGTAGAGAAAAATGTGACAAATCACATCCTGAAAGATGTCATTTAGTGCCTTAAAATTGCATAAACATATGTTAGATGTACAATAAATTAATTAAAAAGCTGCCTGAGTGTTGCTACTTTTACCCAATACAGTTATTGATAAGGGAATTCATGATTTTATTTTACTTGAAAAAATAATTCTATTTATGCATCAAATATTTAATTGAGATTGATGAGTGAGAGAAACTCCTTCAAAGTAAGGTACCTTCACATAATATTTTAAGATGCAGGAACCTTGCAAAATATAAAATTCTGTAAATACCCTCTCACCTCTCTTCCACTTCCCCCTTGTAGGTGAAAGGAGGTCATTTCCTGATGGCCTTCTCCTGAAGCAGATCATAGAAAACTGAACACAGTGGAGAAAATTGGCCTTTCAGTGAATATTACCCTGAATAAATGTGTAACTCATAATTTATTTGGGTATCGTAGGTGCTACTGTGAGTTAATAGCACTTATGTAATTAAACTGGGGTTATGAAATTACTTTTAAAAAGGAAAGAAGAATGTCTCTAGTGGATTGCGGTAATAAAAATAACACAGCTTTTGCGTTACTTAGCAATCATCTTGCACTGTAGCCAGTGTAGTGTATTTAAATAGGAGGCTGCAGCTTGAAAGCATAACAGATGTGACCTAAAATTCAAGGACTGCAAACAGACCACAGAGTAAATTGAATTCTTGAGGTCTTGCACCATATGGTGACACAGAGATGCAGCATTTCTGGATGCTGTAGATGAAGTCAACTTTCATAGTACAAAATCCATTATAGGTTAGTGATAGGTTTTTTCCAGCGCGGAGAGAGAAGTAAAGCAAAGTATAAAGTATGCCTTTATTACAGCCGGGGGAAGACCACAATAGGGGAAAGAAAGAAGGCGCGGAACTTCCGAGAGCATGCCTCAGGATCCCAGGTTAAGTAACCCCAGGAGGGAGGCAGGGATTAGGAGGCCGGGATTGGGAGGGAGCGTGGGAAAAGGAAACAGGATATTACAAAAAAGTGGGTGGGGGGTTGTAATTTGACTCATGGGAAAAAGGTGGTGCTTAGCATATGACATTTAAAGGCCAGCGCCAGATTGACCTGGCGCCATACTGGCTGAGCACAACATATGACCACCAGCGCTATATTGGCTGGTTGCCATAGTAACTAGGCAGGAATTACAGTGAGGCAAAAAACCAGTTAGAAGTGCTTAAATTTTTAAAAAACAGCATGATATAAGAATGTTCTTGTTTAAGGGATATATGGTATTTTAAAACATGTGGCATTTATTTAAATTCTTTGAAGTATTCTAAACATTTTGGGAAATTGAGAGTTCAGGTTCAGGAAGGTAAAGAGGCATCAACAACACATTTCAACTGTTTCTTCACACCCCCTCTGTCTTTTCCTCTCTGTCTTTTGCATACATGGACATTGAAGCCATTTTAAGCAAAGTCATTACCAACAGAACATTATACTCACAAACTTTGGAACACTAATTATTTAAAAACAAGCCAAAAATGTTGTAAATTACATTTTATTAAGAAAACACTTGAGGTCTAAAAAGTTATCTTTAAAAAGCATTTCTATTTGATAATTATACATAATCATCACCTTGTGGGAGTAGTTCTTTTTAAGTTTAATTTTTATTTACTTTTATTATGGAAGGCTAATGAATTTTCCCCTTTCATTTATCCAGTGCAATTCTCATTTTTAATATTATATAATGTTAAAAATCAATTTTCTCTTATAAGACACTCTTTCAATGATCTTTTAAAATTCACAAAACACTATATTTTAAATTACAAGAATTGCTTGAAAAAAAGATACAAATAAATATTAATTCCAGCAAAGATTCTAATAATTCACAAAAATATTCATTCCAAAGTTTAGTTTCAAAGTATATTGTTGAAGAAATTGCTTGGAAGCCCTTTTGCAAATTTGAATCATATGCATTTTAAATGAAGAAGGTTTTAGTGGTACATTAGCCAGATAACATTTTCTTGAATACCAAAATGAAAACATAATTTTCAGATACTGGAGAAACATACTCTAAGTGCTATTTATTATATGTGTGAGCTTAATGTATGAGCCACACAGAAATTTAGATAACTAAAGAAAAATTTGAAGTTATTTATAATAATGGAAATTATATCGTAAATAATTATATCATATCATAAAAAATTGTTTTTTACTTTTTAAACCATAGCATAAAAACAGCAGCTAATGGGTTTTTCTGATCCATCAATCATGTAATGTCTAATTTTTATTTCATTAATTGACAAAGTGACAAATTCTTCTGTTAAAATAATGCAAATGTTAATATATCACAACAAATATTTAAAAGGTGAGCAAATTTAATTGCAACAAAGAAGTAGGGTCATATACTTTGGTACAATTTAGAATGATATATGTCAGGAGATTAGGATTTTTGACATCGTGAATTACCAGAGTTGTTTAAAAGACTTTTAAGAAACCCTGGTATTCAGATATGATCAGAAAATAAGCAGGATGAAGAAAAATAATGCACGAGAAATGTATGAAGGCATTTAGAGAAAGAAGGACCGAGAGGTTCTATGAAAGCTATTTGGCATGATGTAGATAGTGAAAATAAAGTATTTGAAGATCCAGTGTTTATTTTTACAACAGTTTACCCCTATAAGTCATGCTACAGAGTTAACTGTTTATTTCTTAGAACCTAACTAATAATTATTCGAGGAAGCCTGAAAATTTCAAAAAATGGCAAATATCCTCTCCTATTGTTCTATTTTTGGCAGGAGATTTGCAAGTAGCAAATCTGAGGATGTTATTCCTTTCCTGTCCTGCTGATTAGCTGCTACCCTGTAATCCATCTAGAGAAAAGGAACCAGCATTCCTGCATCATAACAGGTTGCTGTACCATGTGTAGGTATCTCCAGTGTTCTTGGGTTTGTTCTTAAATCCCCGAGAAGCTTCCAAAATTCCCTACACATTCTAAAGTTTATTAATACAGTATTTTATTAAATTAAATTACATAACTGCTGGGGTCATAGCATATTTAGGGTTTAATTTATAGAAATAAGCATTTGAAGGCATTTTCATGACCAGGTCTGAAACTTACAATTTTTCACAATTTGCAGGTGCTCTAGGAATGTAACTCCTGAGAATTTTAGGGGTCTGCTGTATATGCAGGAGAGGAAGTTGATAATGATTAATAACTATGCCACCTCAAAGAAATTGCTTCTTTATAGAAAGACAGACAACTGGAAAAAATGTGTTTGGGAAATTATGGAGTCACTTCTGTTGAATATAATTAAGAATAGAACTTGATGCTGTGATACAAATGAATAAAATTTTGTCTTGCAGTGAGGAAGTACACTGCCCTGGTAGAATTCTATTTTTGTTATTACCTATCGATTTCATGGAAATTTTGAAAGAGTAGAATTTCAAATTATTTTAATGTTAGTGTAGTTAGTAATTAACATCATATTATTTTTTGACATAGTGGAATATTTTGCTAAAGCCAGACTAAATTTCAAATTCCATATCATTACTTAACAACACTCATATCATAATCTTAGAAATCATCCCCAAGACATGATTTAGCAGACTTAACAAAATAAGTAAGACAGAAAATGAAGCTACTTCCCCAAATATCACCTTGTTTTATTAATTTTTATCATACAAATTTGAAGTATATAACATGCTTTAATATAAATATACATATCTAAATGATTACACAAGAAAGCAACTTAAAATATTAATTTTGTTATGTACTGATCTGTCCTTTTCTGGTAAGGACACATTAGATATACTCTCTTAAGAAATTATCCAGAATATGCCACAATGTTATTATCTGAAGTCTTCACACACTATTTAAATGACTCTGGCATAACTGCAACTTCTATCTGCTGTAGATTTCAGGTAATGTCTTTCTTTTCAGATTTAGTAAGTTAAGAAGGGAGCACACTGAGCATGTCCAGTGTGGAATATTATAAAAAATGATATTGAATATGTCACATATATTTCCTCTATCTTTCTGACGGAACTGAAGAATCTGAGCATATAGGCCAAAAAACATATGTGTGTGTTGAGTAGGGAGTATATTTATTTAACTATTAACACTTTAAAATTTGACATGTAATAGTCTCTCCATAGTATATGTATTAGTACAGGCGATTTTAATAATTTTACATAATTTCTCATAGATTGAATTTTATTGTTCATTAGCTCAAAAACCAATATGTTTAAAAATTATGAAGGAATTAAGATGTGTTATGTGTATATACAAAATCTCCATTATAAATATAGTAATTATATACATTAAATGTGTGAATAAAAATAAAGATTTTATTAAAATATGTAGAGCAACCTATTTTCAAATCTTTAAAATAACAAATAAATCTGTTATTTTGTAGATAGAGTTGATATTTCTCAGATAGGTACAATTTAAATGTGATATAACAAATAGGATTTTTAATATGAGTTTGCCTTTTTAAATCTTTCTGAAAAATTGAATTTCATATTCTTTGAGGAATTATTTTTATATTCATATTTTCTTGGTTCATGTAAGACTTAAGTTAAAATAGTTTAAATAGCAAGTGCAATTGACATTAACATATCTATGAAAATTTATCTACCATTTCTAAGCAATAAATTAATTTTGGCAACCAAAATTAATGAGTATATTGCAAGTTTCTGGCAAAGTAGATGACATATGTCTTACTAAGTTTATTCAGTATATTTTAGTCAATGTGAGAGCAATGACTTTTGTTGAGTCCAATGAATTAGATAAGAAGTTTTTTTAAGAGTTTCTAACTTGTTAATATTAAGACATTTATTATACCCAAGTAAGCCATCCAATTGTATAAGATTTCACTATCGCTTAATACTATATTTACAAATCTAAAATAAAATTTTGAATAATCTTGCTACTCAAGAAATGTCTTTATAGTTTGTGCCTGAGTGTTTCATGACAGGAGTACCAGTCTGTAATCACAGTTACAAGTTTTAAATGATGCTTGAAGGTTATATTGCAAAGCTGAAATTATCTCAAAACAAGAAAAAATTTTACCTATATTTACTATATTTTACCTATATTTACACATCCATGACCTTTAAAGTAGTTGAAGTCAATGTACCTCACATATAATTGTTAATATATATCACTTGTGGCAACTTATTTAAAAGACAGATTCTGATTTAGTACATTTTATGTTACATATATGTTACATGTCATATCCTCCCAATATAGTAATTTACTCTCAGAAATTAGCATGGGAGTTGTATTTTCATAAGGTTATCCACTTTCTTGTACATGTAGAAAAATTTTAGCATTGATTCAAATGAAACTAAAACATATGTTCTAATAATTTTTCTGTTTGAGTTCTTTTAAAGAAAAAGTAAAATTTGTCATGAATTCCTTTTATTCTTTTTATCACAGGTAAAGAAATGTGTCTTTTAAAAGTTATTTCCTCCAATTATTACATGGAAGGCAATGTAGAAAAGTATTTGTAATAAGAAAATCAAATAAACTCTATTAATAGCAATTGGCTTATTAAAAATTCACAAACTTCTGACTTACTAATTATTTGTAGTTACCTAACATTTGTTTCAGAATCATAAAATACTTAATAGATAGACTGAAATTAAATTTCTTTATTATATGAAATATTCTTTGGCAAATTAAGTGATTATTAAATGACCCAAATATATGAAACAGTGGAATCCATGTTGCACAGTGGTAAAACACTTGCTTAGAATGCATGAGGTCCTGACCTACTGCAAAAAAAATACAGAAAACAGGAAAGTAAGCAATAATTATTAGAAAGGGTACTAAAGTTTGAATTAATAGTTATATCATGATATTTTTATTAATTAGGATATTCATAAGACTGATATGAAATCCTGTTACAGATGATATTTTAGTGCACTTGATCATGTAAATTCTGCATATTAATATGTGTTGATATGTAGAGAAAGATAGACACACTGTATTCAGGAGTAATTGCTTCTGAGCATATTTGTACATATATAGACTTATTCATCAAAATAAAATATTATCAAAAAGACTACTCATCATAACCAAAATGTATGGATCCAAATATAAATTACTTTGCATTCATGAGCAGTTTAATCACTCGTTTTCTGTGCTTTCTGTCAGTGACACTTTATTGCAACAATTTAAAAAATTTGAAATCTTTCTAAGAAATCAGATGTGCTATTCTTTTAAAGGAACATAGAAATGATGCTTGAAGGTTATATTGCAAAGCTGAAGTTGTCTCAAAACAAAAGTTTTACCTATATTTACTATATAATATTACATAGCAAAGAATACAAGTGGCCTATTTAGATCTTCTTTCTTTTACTTTTATAGTTTTCATTTTATTACTCTCTTCTCATTCTCTCCTACAAATTCCATTGCATACTTAATTGATGAGCCATACAGAATTATAATTATGTTACCTTTTTAGGAGTATGTCAATATTTAAAAGTTTTTGAGGTAGACAAGTTCCTCTCCTAAATCTATCTTATAAATATGACTGGTAATGCTACAACATATTGAATATTAAAATTGTTTCTGCCAGCACTTGTTCCATATTATGGCAGGAGGCACTAGATCAAGATCACAGACCACATATTTACTGTGGAGGGCCACTCTAGGAGTAACATCCCATGCTTTCCTTGGAGGTTCCAAACATCACTGATTCTTTCAGTCCCCATACAGCTCTCTCACTTTTCTTGTGCAATATTCCACGCTTGTTTCCAAATAGCGTTCTTTGAGTTCAAACCTTTAATAAAGAATTCAGATATGTTCACTGACTAAATTGTGTCTGGCGAATCCAGCTCTCATGTCTCTTTGCTTATACGATAGATTTTCCTCCTGTTTGTGTTTATTGCTGTTCTGAGTCTCTCCAACATAGCTCCTCCTCTACTCAGCTGTGGTGTATCTTTAGGATCTTTCCTTCAGAGTCGATCTTTCCTCAGATTCTACAATGTAACTGCTTCTCTACATATCTATATTGAATCCCCTTTTCCAGACTTTTGCCTTGCCCAAGTCCAGGTCCATTGTTTGAGTGGCACTTCTGCTGGCCTATGCCGAGGGGAAATAATGCAGAGGCAGCTCCAAGTTGGCGAAGGCATGGAATCCAGGTGTGGAATTTTTCAGGGACCAGCTTGTGGGTCAGATTTTTTCCATCAGGGTCATGAGTCTGAGTGTTTCAATAACTTGCTTTTTGAAAACCTTTCCTAAAGATTAAATGTAGCATGTGTGTATGTGTGTAAGTTTTGGGTCATGTTCCACAATTCAAAAATCAATAAGTCTATTTGACAGATTTCTATAATCTTATATGCTCATGTAATGATACCGAAATAGAGACACTATCCCAAATGCCACATAGTGTTTCAAATGCGTAGCAAAGCTCAAAGCATAATAATAAATAACTATATTAATTTGACTCAATAAATAATAAAAAATAAATAACATGCTTAAATTAGATAATAAAAAATTGACTATATATTTATTTGGCTCAATAAATATCAGAAATACTATTCTTTTAGCATTTTAGATTTGGGAGTTCTGCCTAAACAAGGTAGAGTCAATACAAGTATTCTTTCTTCTTTTCAGTTTAAAAAAATGAGAAATACAGGGTTGAAGTAACTTGTTAGTGGAGAATTCCACTATGGTTTGGTAAGTCATGGTAATCATTCAGGAAAGTTTTCACTATGAAATAATGAGTTAAAACAAATGTTTGACAAAATGGCCACTGAGAAAATTTGCTTAAAGTATCTAATTAGAATTAGATATAAACATGCACTGAAGATTTATTTTTTTCTCTCACCCTTCGGTTTACTTTTTTTCATTTTTTCTGAACTTGAGTGAACATCACAAGGTCATTGTGGCACACTGACTTTCAAACATTCAGCACATTTTTATTCATAAAACAATTTCTATCAATTGTTGTAAAATACCAGACAACATTTAGACTATGATTTATTTAAAATTGTCCTATGTATACTAGACAATATTAGTGTTGAACAAAAATTATTGTGAGGGCTTAATAAATTATATACTCATGGCCTATATTCATCTTTTTCCTTAGAATATGATTGCATTTTGATTACATGTAGTCTGGAAATAATTTTACATATGTAAAATTTCTTATATTGATGATTGTTGTCAGAAACTCACATTCTTATTAGCATTTTTATGTTTATTTTCATAAAATTAATATATCAATTCTATATTCTATGTAACTTCATGACATAAATTATATTAATATATTAATTGTGAATTATATATTTTTCTAATATATCTAATTCAAATGACATGAACAAAAGAGCAATGGTACATGGGGATATTGTGAGGCTATTCTTAAAGGTTTCCATTTGTTAAAATGAAGTGATTTGCCATGGTGCCTCAGTTTAATGATACTTGGATATGAATTTTTATTGAAAAGCTTTTGCTTTTTTTAAGGCTTTTGCTCTTTTTGCTCTTTTTGCAAACCTTTGCTTTTTTTAAGGCTTTCAAATAAACTATTTTTAGAAAGCAATGATGAAGCTTGGCGAAAAGAAGACATTGTAATGAGGAAATTCGTGTATATCTAGTTCAATTTCACAGAACAGGTTTCATTTAACCTAGTAATGCTAGGTTGCTAGATAAGTCATATTCTTTAAAAATCACAGCAGAAAAGTCACTATTTTGTATCGTATATAGACCAAATGGCAACCATTTTCCAAACTATGAATATATTTAAGTCTCCTTTGGTGTTTGAACTCTTGACATAAAATTTCAGACCATGTGAATAAAGAACATCAAAGACTCATGTTGTGATTTACATATTTAAGTTACATAACATTTATTTCAATTTCCCTAAAAGTCAGTGCAGGCTGGGCTTGAAGTCAGCTTTATTTATTTATTAATTTTTAATGTTTCATTAGCATATACTTGTGATACTCAGTGACTACATTCAGCTTGTGGGATAGATGATAGATAGATAGATGATAGCTTGGTATCATATCTTGATCATTTTTACTATCCTTTCCCCTCACCTTCACCTCTTTCTCCCTTTCTCCTTCAACAGATCTTCCTAACTCTGCACAGATTATCTCCCTATTTTTTAATGTATCTTTAGTTTTGCTCTTTAAATTGATTATATTTTGAGTCTTGCATATTAAGGAATCTATGCTATATTTAATCTTCTATGATTGACTTATTTCACTTAGTGTCATGGTCTCAAGAGCATAGTCAATGTATTTTCCTACTAAAGACTGAAATTTAACCTGTATATCAGACTGTCATTCTGTTGTGTGTATATGTGTGTGTGTGTGTGTGTATGTGTATATATATATATATATATATATATTTATCCATTTATCCGTTCATGGGCATATAGTCTACTTTTATAATTCAGTTAATATACATAAACATATTTATCTCTTTCAGGAAGATACCCAAAGAGGTAAAGATGTGTTCAATGGAGGTTCAAAATTTGGTATTTTAGGGAAACTGCAAAGTGATTTCCATGGTGATTGTACTAGTTTACATTTGAATCACCAGTGTAGAAGTGGTCATTTTCCTCCCAAACCATCCAGGATCTTCTTTTTGAGTCCTTGATAATAGCCATGCATTCTGGGTTAACGTACAATCAGACTGTTGCTTTGATTTTCATTTTATTAATGGGATATAAGCTGAACTTTTTTATGTATTTCTTTGCATTTCCAATTCTTCTGAGATGTCTGTTCATTGAAGTAGTCCATTTTTATTGAGTCTTTTATTTTTGTTAATCTGTTTTTGAATATTTACATATTCCATATATTAGTCCTCTGAAGAGTAACTTAACATTTTTTTCCCCCAATCTCTAGGTTTTCTCTTCACTCTGTGGTGGTTTTATTTGCTATGCAGAAGATTTATAACGTCATAAAATCCCATTTGTTGTTTTCTGATATTATTTTATTATACAAATGGTTTTATGTTCAGGAAGTTCTTGCCTACACCTATGTTTTGAAGAATTTCACTAACTTTTTTTCAGGAGATGCAGTTTTTCTTTCTTTTTTTTTTTAACATAGATCTTTGATCACTTTAGATTTGATTTTACCACAGGAGAGATATGGATGAAGATTGATTCTTCTCCTAGTTTTTTAAGCACAATTTTTAATGTCTTTCCTCCTGTATACACTTTTAGTACCTTTTTAAAAAATCAGATGCAAAATGTGCTTCGGACTATTTCTGACTTGTCTGCTCTAATTTATTTTTCTACAAGTCTGTTTCAGTGTGAATACCATATTGTTTTTACTACTACTACACCTTTGAAGAATGGGATTCTAATATCTCCTATTTTTCTCTTGTTGCATAGGAACGATTTGGCTATTCTGGGTGTCTTATAGTTGAATACAAATTGTAGAATTCTTTTACCTTGTTCTGTGAAAATAATTGATGGTATTTTGATGAGCATTTCATTAAATGCATATATCATTTTAAATAATATGCCAATTTTGACAATATTAGTTCTTAACCAAGAATAGTGGACATCTTTTCATTTCCTAACATCCTCTTTCAATTATTTTGTTCACAACATTGTAGTTTTCACTATAGAAGTCTTTTACTTCCACGGTTAGATTAGCTCCAAGTTATTTAACATTTTTTGAAGCTATTGTGGATGGAATTATTTTCTCTGTTTTCCTTCTCAATGGGCTCATTTTAGAAATAGGAACAGTATTGATTTTTCTGTTTATTTTGTATCCTGTGTTCTGATAGAATTTTTAAAACCTTTTTAGAAAGAGTGATATCATTTTCAAATGAAGATAATTTGACTTCTTCCTTTTCTATTTAAATCCCCTTTATTTCCTTCTCTTGTCTGATTGCTCTTGCTAAATTTTCCAATACTCTATTGAATGAGGAGTAGTAAGCATAGGCACATTTGTCTTGTTCCTGATTTTAGAAATTTTTCCTCACTTAGTATAATGTTGGCAGGGCATTTGTCATATGTAGATTTTAGTATAAATTGAGATATTCTATACCAATTTTCCTCAGTTTTTTTATAATGAATGGATTTTGTATTTGCCAAAGACTTTTTGTACTTACATTACCCTGTGATATTTACCTGTTTCTATTTACATATGTATTATTTATTCATTTGCAGATATTTAATGATTTTTTATTTTACTGTGATGAAACAAATCTGGCCACATTGTATGATCTTTTTAATAATTTGATGTTTTCTTATTGCAGGCATTTTGTTGAGGAATTTTGCATATAATGGCAGGAAGTAAATTGGTCAGTAGATTTCTTTTATTTATTAAGTCCTTTTCTAGTTATGGGGATGTTACATTCAAAGCAATAATTTTACAATATTCTTTCTTTTTCTATTTCATGGAAGATTTTGAGGAATATTGGCTTTTTTTCTTGTCTGAATTTCTGTACATATTCAGTTCTGTTTCCCTAGTGTCCAGAAATTTTTTTATCCAGTAGTAATTTTATTATTGCTTCAATATCATTTTCAGTTTTTGGAACTTTGGTGTTTAAAATAATCAGTGCATTTAAATATGTCACAAACATAACGTTAAGTAACCAAGATGTTAAAGAATGTGCTAATATATTGTATATATATTCAATTGTTATCTCTTCCTATTGAATGGTTCTCTTTACCAATATTTCTCTCCATTCCTTGTCTCTTTTGATGAGTTTTGGTTTGAAGACCAATTTGTGGACTATAAGACTTCTTATCTTCAAACGAGATAGTCATTTTTTTTTTTCAGGCTCCTGTTGCGTGGAATGATGTTTTCCATCGTTTCATTTTTAATCTGTGTCTTTATGAGTGATGTGTTGAATTTTCTATCCTAAAAACATCTGTGTATTTCTATTGGGGAGTTAAAATTTTTGCATTTAGAGTTATTGCAGGAAGTTATTTAATGAATAATAGCATCACAATTATTTTTCTGTTGATTATTCCTTCATATTTTCCCATTTGCTTATCTACTTTCTCTTTTAGATGTGACATTTCCTTTGGGATTTTTTTCTTGATTTTGGCCTCATTTTCTCTGTTTAGGATTTCGTTCAGTATTTTTTGTATTGCTGTTTTGGTGTTCATGAACTTCTTAAAGTGCTCTTTTCTTGGAAAATCTATCAATCAAATTTGAAAGATCATTTTGCATAATATATTTATCTGACCTGAAAGTTTTAAAACTTGAAAATCTTCGAGGTCTTCTGAGCTTTAAGTTTTGTGTTGTGAAATATGCTATTATTTTGATAAGCTTATTTTTACAAATTAGTTAATGCTTTTTTAAAAATAGTTCCTAGCATAGTGTTTTGTGCCCTAGTTTTAAATTTTAAGTATGGTGTGTCATGTAGTAGTCCTTTACTGATCGTGACCATTTTATATTCTGCATGGCATATTGACCTGAAGTTGAATTATGTTTCCTGGACTAGGAAAATTGCCTGCTCTTTTTTTGGTAAATGGATTTTTATATCTTTTGTGCTGTCTTTTATTCTTTATTTTAGTCCCATAAATTGTAGTCTATTATTTGAGTTATCAAGCAATTTTTGGGTCCAGTTTCTATGTCTTCTTGTTTTCCCCATATCTGTGAGCATACAATGTTTTGCTTCAATCTTCTAGTACTGACACTTCTCACATTTTTCATTACTGCTTTCCATATTTTTCAATAGAACTTTTACTTCCTGGATGTCTGAGTTGCATCATTTTTTGATCTTTAGTTCTTTATTACAATGGTCACTCACTCTCTTTAACATCTTGGTTGTTTCACTTAATATTTTGTTTGTGACATCTTTAAACTCACTGATCATTTTATCAGTTAGGTCCCTTTTCTGTTTACCTACATCCTCTTTGAGCTCACTGACTGTTTTATATATGCATTTATTTTCTTCACTTTTGTTTCTTCAAATATATTACTTGTATCTCTCTGTGTGGTGCATTCATGACCTTGGATAATATATCTAGTACTTGGTCTCTTCTTCTCATGTGCTGTTCACATGGTCTGATTCCTTACCACTATGAAGTGAACATTTTTCTCTGCCACATCCTTCTCTCGTGATATCCCTGCCTTGAATCCAAACTAACTATAGACTAACTCCATGACAAAATATGCAAAATTAGATCTGTCCTTTAAATTTTGGGTGTCAGCTATTGTCTAATTCATCAAGGAGTCTGACTAATGTTTGTTACCAAGCCAAATACATGTATATTGGTAAGTTCTCCATATGTTACAGTAAAAGAATTAAAACACAATAGGTAAATATTTCTAGTTAGGGATCAAGCAGCACGTATTCATGTCATGTTTCTTCTGAGTACAATGAACATTAGATGATTGTGTAGGACTGGTAAACATTTTAAATGGCTAGAAATGATTTAGTATTAGTCTAAATTTCAACCAAATACTTGTAATTTCTATGTAGGTTGCCCAACCTAGCTAGAAAAGAAGAAAAAAAAGCATTGCTTTATATTTTTGAGAAACTAAGGAAAGGGAGAGATTAATACTTAGTAATTCAAGTGAATGCAGAAACAAATTTATAAAGTATGAAATATTCATATATTCTTCCTTGTTATATAAAAAGTAGATCTTAGGCAATATTTTATTTCTCCATGGAATGATTTCCTTTTATATACTTCAATATATAATATTTATATGTTGAGCATCCAAAGAGCCATTAAAATCAAATCTGTGCCTTTTAGTCATGAAATGAGTTGATTTCAAAGGCAGACAGCATTTGTTTAGTTCAAAAAACCTTTTAACTTGTCTTGTGAAGTCAGCTAACCTGTCAGACTGATAAAATAAGTGTTTTGTACTCCTCCTCTTTCTGTGCATATGATCCTTTATGAAATTCAGTTTGAAATTGCTTCCTTCTACTTTTCATTTCCCTTTCATATTTGTGGCACCGTATTTTATGCTTCATTTTTTCCTGACACAAAATATTTATCAACATATCATCTAAGATCAATCCTGCACTGTAGACACAGAATATGTGTCACCAAATGGAAGATGTCTCTTCTTATTTCTAAAATCTATGCCTATATTCACATATATCAGATTTATCCATTGATATTTTATGTGCAACACTGAATAATTATGGAGGCCACAAAAGTACATGTGCCTTGCAATTAAAGTTTAAGTGAGATTGAGATTTATAGCAATAGTTTTATACAATAAATAAAAGTGGATTTGGATTTTATTTCATTATTTTAATTTTTTGATAGAAAAATAGACATTCCAAATTATTTTTAACTTTGCTTCAATATAATGTTTCATATTTTTCAAATAATAACATTAAACTGACATTACATTTTGTGCCCTATCATTTAAAAGTTTATTGTTTTCCCTAAGTATGACAATATATTATCAAAATAAAAACTTGCCACTTAAGTCTGAAATTTTGTCTCATTACTTGTATTTGTAATCTCATAATTCTCAGTAAACTATATGCTATACAGAAACAGCACAAAATACAAAATTTATATAAAAGACTTCAATTCTTTAAATTGCCATTATGGTACTTCCATTCTAATGGCATTAATTCCATGTGAATATAAGACATTACAACTTCAAAAAACTCTAACACAGTGGATCTCTTGGTGGAGGGTGAGACTTGTGGTGTGGGAGTGGCCCCATCTCTGTGGACCTCTCTCTTGCTGGGTGAGGCCTGTGGCTCAGGAACAGCCCCATCTTTGTGGACCTCTCTGTGTGTTAATGAGGCCTGTGGCTTGGGAGTGGCTCCATCTCTATGGACCGCTCTTTTGGCCAGTGAGGCCTACTGGGCAGGAGTATCCTCATCTCTGTGGACCTCTCTGTTGGCAGACGAGGCCTGTAGCCCAGGAGCAGCCTTAGGCTCTGTGGTCCTCTAGGTTGGGAGGTGAGGGCCATCATCCCTCCACAAGCCACCTGAAGATTCCAGAGCAGTGGCCCCTGTCCGGCCAAAAGCTGTGTTCACAGCTGAGTGACACACGCTTTCAATCCACAGCCTGGAGACCTTCATACTGAAGGCCAGCATGCCCCCACCATCACAGCTGTCGTCTGAGCCATGCATCGCACCAGTTGTCTTGATCCTGGGCCCAGCGGTCCAATGTCTTCTACCATCTTGAGATAAACCTGACAGCAAGGTAAACTAAGACCCCTAGAGACATTCAGTGAGCTGCCTGGGAAGCTGGCAGCTCAGTACTTTCCATCTGACATCCAAAATGAAAAGACATAGGAGCAAAATACAATCTCAGAACTCAACTCCACCCTGAACAAGTACAAGAGACACTGACAGAAGAACTTGGAAGCCACATACCTGAAATCTCCGAAATGATCACAACTGAAGTAAAGATAAAACTCCATCAGGCCATAGAAGAAACCAGATCAGAAATAATCGCCCAAGTAAGAAATGACATCAATAATGAAAGAACTGGTAAGTGCATCTAAAGAACACATATATAAAAGCAAGATGAACATAGGAAAATGATGAAAACATTAACTGAACAATACAGGACAGAATCAGAATGCATGAAACAGACTCAAAAAGATATCCAGGAAATCAAAACTTCCACTGAAATTGGCAAAATAGCTTGAATGAAGCAGAAGACAGAATCTCAGATATTGAAGACAGTATGGCACCTAATGATTATAAAAGGAAGGCTCTCTTAAAATCAACAAGGATCCAAAAAAATCAATTCAACTGTTGAAAGATAAGGCAAAAAGAAATAATGTAAGACTAAGAAGAGTCTATGAAACAGCAAAAGACAACACAAAGGACATAAAAAAGAATATTTGCAGAAAAAATAGAAAATTTCCCAAGCATGGAAAAAGATTCTGATGTCCAGTAAATGAAGCATATAGGATTCCAACTAGCCATAACCAAAATACAACTACACTCAGACATATAATAATCAAGATCCCAGATATCTAGCAAAAGAACAGAATATTGACAGCTGCTTGAGAAAAGAAATAGAACACCTATAAAGAAAAGCTCATCACCATCACAGCAGACTTCTCAACACAAACCATCCAATCCAGAAGATCTTGGAACAAAGTATTACACGTCCTGAGTCAAAACAGCTTCCAACCAAGACTAATATATCCTGTAAAACTATCCTTCAAATTCAATGGAGAAATAAAATATTTCCACAACAAAGAAAATCTGAAGAGATTCATGAGTGCCAATCCAACCTTACAAAGAGTATTAAAATATTCTCTAGACAGACAGAAAAGTGACTACACACTCAAAAACAATAGAAAGGAATCCTTAAGCAGAACAAGCAAATAGCAAGTAAATAACATGACAAAGATAATCCAACATACAATACTTATAATGATTAATGCAAAGGGTCTCAATTCACCAGTCAAAAGAAACAGACTGGCAGAGTGGATTAAGAAAAAAATCCCACAATATTCTGTACACAGGAAACATACTTTACTCAAAAGAAAATTCATAGACTGAAAGTCAAAGCATGGAAAAAAATTCTCCATGCAGCAGAACCCCAGAAAAGCAGGTGTAGCTATTATGTTTGCAGACACTGTAAACTTCATAAACAATCAAAAGAGATAAAGAAGGTCACTACATACTTGTTAGGGGAAAACTGCAAGAGGAAGAGATAATAATCATAAACATGTATGCAACAAATATGGGAGCACCAAACTGTATAAGACAGATGTGAAGAGACATGTAAAATAACACTTTTGTAACAGGGGACCTAAACACTCATTTGACACAAAGACATAGGTCAATTAGACAAAACATCAGCATAGAAATAACAGATCTGAACCAGATTTGCAAAAAAATGCACTTAATACATGTATACAGAGTGGTCCACCCCAAAACATCAGCCTACACATTTCTCTTAGCTGCACATGGGACTTTCTCTAAAAGAGACTGAATTTTAGCTGACAGAGCATAACTAATTAAATGCAAATGAATTGAAATTATCCCAGCATATTATTTGAACACAATGCAAAGAAATTGGAAATTAATTGCAAGAGGAACTCCAAAAACTCTATAAACACTTAGAAATTAAATAAAAATGTCCTGAACAATCTATGGGTTATAGAAGAAATTGAAGTAATTAAAAATATCTACAAAAAACCAAAAGTGCTAAAACAACTTACCGGAATCTCTGGGATGCAATTAAAGTGATCCTCAGAGGAAAAATTATAGCAGTAAACTAAGACATGAAGAAAACAGAAAGAGAACAAATGAATAGCCTAATATTGCACCTCAAACTTTTAGAAATAGGAATCAAACCCAAAGCGCAGAGAATGGAGGAGATTATGAAGATCATTGCAGAAATTAATGCAATTGAGACAAAGTAAACACTACAAAAATAATCAAAGTGTTGTTCTTTGAAAGAATACATAAAATTGATAAACACCTAGCCAATCTTATCAAAAAAAGAAAGGAAAAACACAAATTCATGCAATAAGAAATGAAAAGGATGAAATCACTACAGATCCTACAGAAATTCAAAAGATCATTAATACCTACTTTGAAATTCTTTACTCCCATAGGATAGAAAACTCAGAAGAAACGGACACATTTCTCGATATGTATGAATTACCAAAGTTGAATCAGGAAGATATAAACATCCTGAACAATGCAATATCAATGAGATTTAAACTCTGATTAAAAACTTACCAACAAAGAAAAGCCCAGGCCCCGATGGATTCACAGAAGAATTCTACAAAAAATTCAGGGAAGATCTAATGCCACTCCTCAAACTCTTCAATGAAATTTAACAGGAAGCAATTCTCCCTAATTCATTTCTGGGGGCAAATATTACACTGATGCCAAAACCTGAGAAAGACCCAACCAAGAAAGAACTATAGGCAAATCTTCCTAACTAACATAGAGGCAAAGATACTCAATAAAATGCTATCAAATAGAATGCAGCAAATCATCAAGTAAATCATACAACACAATAAAGTTGGATTCATTCCAGGAATGCAAGGAAGTTTCAATATTTGCAAATCAATTAATGTAATACACCCTATCAATAGAGCCAAAACGAAAACCACATGATCAGCTCACTAGATGCAGAAAAATCTTTTGACATAGTCCAACATGAGTTCATGATAAAAACCCTACCTAAAATAGGAATGGATTGTCTTTACCTCAATCTGATCAAACCATCTATGACAAACCAACAGCCAACATCATACTAAATGGACAAAAACTTAAAGTTTTCACTTTAAAGTCAGGAAAAAGACAAGGATGTCCATTCTCACCACTCCTATTCAACACAGTTCTGGAAGCATTAGCCAGAGTAATTACACAAGAGAGAAACATAAATGAATAAGGATAGGAAAGGAAGAAGTGAAATTATTACTATTTGCAGATGACATCATACTTTACATGGAAAATACCAAAAACTCCACCAGAAGACTCCTTGAATTCATGAACATGTTCAGTAGTGTAGCTGGATACAAAGTCAACACTCAAAAATCAATGGCATTCCTTTACACAAACAACAAACAGACTGAGAAATTAAGGAAAACACACTTTTCACAGTAGCATCCAAAAAATTGAAATATTTAGGAATCATTCTGATAAAAGAAGTAAAAGATATATTCAACGAAATCTACAATACTCTGAAAAAAGAAATTGAAGAGGACTTCAGTAAATGGAAAATATTCCTTGCTCATAGATAGGAAGAACCAACATTGTAAAAATAGCCATACTACCAAAACTGTTGTACAGATTTAGTACAATTACCATTAAAATACTGTTAACATATCTCACAGATCTAGAGAAAACATTCTTTCAGTTCTTCCAGAACCAGCAGAGACCCAGAATAGCGAAAGCAATCCTGGGCAACAAGGGTGAGTGAGGTCACAATGCCTGACCTGAAATTACACTACAAAGCTACTGAAATAAAATCAACCTGGTACTCTAAAATAAACAGACCTGAGGATCAATGGAACAGACTGGAAGATGCAGCCTCGATCACAAACACACTCAGCCAACTAATCTTTGATAAAGGGGCCCAACAAACTCACCGAAAGAAAGATAGCCTGTTTAATAAATGGTACTGGAGGAACTGATATGCCACCTGCCAAAGACTGAAAATAGATGCAAGTCTATCCCCATGCACCAAACTCAAATTAAAATGGATCAAAGATCTCAGTAGTAAAATAGAAATACTAAATCTATTGGAAAAGAATGTAGGTAAAAATCTTGAAGACATAGGAGTAGGCAGATAGTTCATGAACAAAAAACAAACTGCAAGGGAAATACTTCAAAGAATCAACAACTGGGACCTCAAACTTAGTGAAAAGTTTTTGCACATCTGAACAAATCTCCAGCACAGTAAAAAGGAAAGCCACAAATGTGAAAAAAAACTTTAGCTGGCTGCAACCTGGACATAGGTCTTTTAAGTAGAACATATAAAGAATTAAAAAACATCAACCTCCCCAAATTCAAAGACCCAATCCTAAAATGGGCATCTGAGATGAATACACACTTCTCAGATAAAGAAATCCAAATGGCAAATAAATGTTAGTCATTTGAGTAATTCAATGTAAAGCAACTTTGAGATTTCAACTTTCCTCAGTAAGAATGGCTAGCATTAAGAAATTAGCCAATAACAAATTTTGCCGAGGCTGTGGAGAAATGGGAACTGTTCTCCACTACTAATGCAGACTGGAGAAACCACTGTGTAAATCAGTTTGGAGATTCCTCAGCAAACTACGTCTAGAGGTCCCATTCGACCCAGCTATTCCTCTTCTGGGTATTTTCCCAGAAGATGTGAAAACATCTTGTCACAGCGATATATGTGCACCCATGTTTACAGCAGCACAATTTGTAATAGCTAATTCGTGGAAGCAACCCAAATGTCCATCCACTGGAGATTGGATACAAAAATTGTGGCATTTTTATATAATGGAATATTACTCATCTATAAAGAAAGATAGGGCTGGAGGTACAGCTCAGTGGGCTAAGTGCTTGCCGCTAAGCACTAAGGCCCCGAGTTCGAGCCCCGGTCCCGGGAAAAAAATATATAAAGAAAGATAAATGAGAGGGAGTTTATAGGCAAATGTTCCCACGTAGAGATCATACTCATAAGTGGACTAAATCAGACCTACTTCCATAAGCAACATATTCTATCCCTAGTATAAATACCTAGAAGAGTTAATAAAAATTAGGAGATATAATAAACATTGCAAAATGAAAGGAAACTGCACAAAAGTAAAGAGCAACTGCTATGACAGAAAAGAGAATAGAAAGAAAGGGAAAATTATATATATAATATATAATATTAAAAATATATATATATATAATATGCAGGATTGCTAACAGTTGTACTACTGACTTCTATTGCTTTATTGAAAGGAATAATTA
>PVLD010020197.1:0-15475 GCA_004027595.1 Dinomys branickii
GAACATAGAAGGGAATTAGCTCTGGATGCTGTCCTACATAATGTTACCTTCACCTTTGTTACTCAGTTACACAGATGATGGCCCATTTGATCATTCAATTTTTCTCCTCCCTCATCTCCATTGCCCTACCACTCAATCAGTCATCTTCCCTGTGATAATAACTGTACTCCTGGGTTTATCTATATCCTTGGACTCTTGCTTTGGGAAGAGATATAGCTGCCTCAGACTATACTATAACATACATGGGTGTATACAAACTGCCATGGTTGGAGGTGGGAAAGCACATACGCTCACAGCGGACCGCCAGGCTCCACCCTGTCGTCGTGCTATAGGTGGGGGCGGGTCCAGTCCATGAGGTGCCCTGAGCGGGGCCCTCAGTGGAGCAGCCATGGGGCCCACTGTGGAGCAGCCGTGGGGCCCTCAGCAGCACAGCCGCGGGGCCCACAGCTGAGCAGCCGCGGGGCACGCACCCCCATCGGGGCGCCCTCTGTGACCCTTTTGGCTCTGTCCCGTTGCCTTGATGCCAGAGGCCCTCAAAAAGGTAGTATTCTGGCCAGCCGTACTGGAATACTGCAGTCCTAGCACTCAGGAGGCTGAGGCAGGAGGATCACCATGAGTTCAAGGTCAGCCTACACTGTATAACAAGATCCTGTCTCCCCTTCTCCACAAAAAAAGCATCCTAAACAAATGCTAATTCCTCCATTTATAACTCTGAGGTTTCCCAATGGGTGTGAATGAGTTAGGGGTGCTCAGTAACCTAGACAAGTAGCGCTTCTGTATAAATTTAGGAAGGAAATGACTCCTGTTCTCAATGGAGCAACATCTACATACATAATTTTACTTATTCTATACCCCTGGTATTATGGCTCAAACCCAGAGACACTGTACCACTGAGCAATCTTCCCAGCCCTTTTTATTTTGGGGAAACCTCTCACTGAGTTACCCAGACTGGCTGGCCCCAGGCTTGGCGGTCCTCCCGCATCAGCCTTCCCAGTGGCTGGAAGTGGAAGCACTCACAGCAGTGCACAACCTAACTTTTATTCACTGAACTAAGACTTTTCCTTTAGTCCCAAGTAGAAATGGCATTCTGCACTCAGCATACAGCGAGACGTTCCTTCTGCCTCACTTGAAGGACATCCCTGCACAGCACATCATGGTAGGTATCCCTGGCTTCGGGTGGGAGCGCGTGGTATGTTCCTGCTCCCAGGCCGCAGCAGTCCAGGTTAAGCGTCCTAAACTGTGAATGAATGGACTCTTAAAAACAGTTGCTGAGATTCTGTGCATGTCGTTTATAGGTAGAGTGAATTGCTCGTTGCACCAGATGAGCTCCTCGGTGTTGGGGGAGACTTCATTCATTTCTGTGCCCCCAGATGTGTGGCTGGTTGATGTGTGGTTAAATTGAACAAGCTCTGAAACTTCTTTCCAGTAACTTCTTTAACCGGGGCTCAAACTCACGGTCTCACACTTGCTAGGCTGGCACTGTGCCGCTGAGCTACAGCCCAGCCCTCTGTCCAGTGACTTTATTCAATGTATATGTAGGGAACAGTATTCTGCCCAAATAATAAGCTGACTTTTCCCCCTTGCAGCTCTTTCTCCAGTATTTGTACTTCCTCTATCTGAAGTGCAGTGAGAACACCACTATGACTCTTCCTGGAGTGCGCCCTCCAACTCTGAGCCAGGTCAGACCGCCTCTCACTCCGTATGGAAGCGTGTGTGAGGTGTCAGCGCCTGGGATTAGTAGCTGATCTTGGTTCCTTCCGTGGGGAAGCTGTGGGACTCTCCTCCCTCGTTATATACACAGACAGTTGGTGGTGTGAATGGAGGTCTCTCAATTTAGCAGACAGTTTTCTAGATCTATAGCTCTGTATTATACAGTTTAAATTCCTGATTCTCATGATGACCCATGCCCAGAACTTCCTCAGCCTTGTTGGGAGAGGACAGAGTGGGTTTATGTGGTAATAGGATGTCCCCCTTAGTCTTTTAAAAAATAGAGAATGCAGGCTGCGTGTGGTGGCACACTCCTGTAATCCCAGAAGCTGTACAGGATTTCTAGCACATGGGAGGCTGAGGCAGGGAGATTGCTGTAAATTCAAGGCCAGCGTAGGCTACGCAAACAAACCTTCAGTGAGTACAGACATCCTTTTGGTTTTGTTTTCTTTTCAGACAGGGTCTTACTGTGTCACTCAGGCTGGAGTCACGTTTGCAATGCTCCTGCCTCAGTCTCTCAAAGGTCCACTCCGACCAGCAGAATACCTTTGTACTTTAGCAGAGAACAGCTGTTGGATGTATTCCCACAGCTGAAGCTCCTGGATGGAAGAGGCCGTGCTTTTTCAGTGTCTGGAGTGCCAGACCCACCTTCTGGGGGGCTGTGACACAGCACCACGGCCACAACTGGAGGCTCTGTCCTGTCATTCTTCCTGTCGCCCGAAACTGGAGCTTGTTACTTTTTGCCAAATAGAGAACAAATGTTACTATATTTTAATGTTTTCTGAGAGCTACTGAGTCAGGTTCTTTGTTTATTTTTCTTTTTTTTTTTTTTTTTTTTTTTTTTTCCGGTACTGGGGATCGAACTCAGGACCCTGCACTTGCTAGGCAGGCGCTTACTCTACTGAGCTATATCCCCAGCCCCTTGTTTATTTTTCTATTGTATTTCTTGTCTCCTTTTTTTGGCATTTAAAGTATTTTTTTGTATATTAAGGAAATTCGTCTTTATCAAATCATATTAGCATTCTTTTTCCCTAATTATTTTTTTATTCTCTTCAGCGTAGCTTTTGAGTTTTTGGTATGGACAAATTTTTATGCTGTTGAAAGCTACGAAGCTGTTCCTTTGCGGCTGAACACTCTTCCCACTCCAAAGTGGTGAACAGGCACCCTAGGGCTGGAGGTACAGCTCAGTGGGCTAAGTGCTTGCCGCTGAGCACTAGGGCCCTGAGTTCGATCCCCGGTCCCGGGGAAAAAAAAAAAAAAAAAAAAACAGGCACCCTGCCCTTCTCTGGTGCATTCATGGCTTCATTCTCTGTGTCTAGCTGTATTTTTTGTTTTGACACAGTCTTGCTAGGCTGCCCAAACTAGGCTCGCAACCCACCTGCCTTCCAAGACCTGGGTTACTAGGGCACCCCAGCACGGGGGGGGGTGTTGGGGGGGCTTTTATAAATGTCTCGTGTACTTTCTGGTAGCTCCTGTATGATACACAACCCCCTATCACTGGGGTGCAATGCATCTTTCAAAGTAGAACATAAGTGGGTTCTTTCTGTAGCTGCAGATAATTATTTTGAAAATTGTTTAAAATAAAAAGACCAATACTAATTCTCTCTTGGATTAACACATTCACGGTGGGGATAAAATGTGTGTCTTGCTGCCAGGCAGCTTTAACCAGCTGTGGTGCATGCATGGTTTGTCCCATTGGGTGGCTTTTAGTAATTTTATTAGCAAAAAGGCCAGTAAAAGTGATTACGCTCATTTGTACAGCGTGGCCGTGGTAAGGCTGCCGGTGGGACAGTCCTACATCTTCCCCTGCGGTGGGTCACGCTGGCAGGAACCTGTTAAATATCATCCTGCTTTCCTACTGTAGATGAAGCCAATGAAGAAGATACACCTTTGCCTACAACAAGTATAAAAGCAGAACATTTTTGGAAACTCACCTCTAAATTATTCATACTGTTTTGAATACTGATTTTTCTTATAACACTTTATTAAAGTTTTGGGCTTTGTAGTATAAATTAACCTACAACTAAGCCTTTATTTGGTCCAAGATAGGGTCTAGCTGTGCAGTTGAGGCTGACCTTGAACTCACTATGTAGCTGAGATTGGCCTCAAACTCATGGATCCTCCTGCCTCAGCCTCCTGAGTACTAGGATTACAGGCCTGCACCACCATGCCTGGTTTAAACTTAGTCTTAATTTTCCTTTTTCTGTTTCTTTTCAGATTATGGATTGGATATGCCTACTTCTAGATGCTAATTTTACTGTTGTCTTAATGATACCAGAAGCAAAAAGGCTACTGATAAACCTTTATAAGTTTGTGAAATCCCAGGTTTGTGACATTTAGTATATCCTGATTTTATCTGTGCCTCTAAATTACAGCATATGCTTCTACTCTGTGGGGGGACTGTGGGTCCACTCAGTGGTTAGAGTATTAATATGCTCAAGGGCTAGGTTTAATGCCTAGCACCCGCAAGAAACACTTTCATTGAAAAGTCACAAGTAATCGTGGAAAACTTACTTATATGTAGAAGTTAAGGTAAAACTTACTCTGAAACTTTTTTTCTTCAGGTAAGTGTTTATTCTGAGCTCAACAAGATTGAAGTAAGTTTTCGGGAGCTACAGAAATTAAATCAAGAAAAGAACAACAGAGGATTATATTCAATTGAAGTGCTAGAACTCTTCTGACATTACTAGTATTTTCTTCAGAGACATTTGGTGAAGCTTTTATGTGAAATACTCCACCTCATCCAGGCAAGAGTGGTTTTGTTTGTGACCATCTCCTGGTGTGTGAGGAAAGCGTCAGTGCACACCCAGCCCATCATACACTGGCATCAGCCCTTGGCATCCTAGGACCACAGGCCGACCTGTGCCTGTTCTGGATGGGACCCTGCTGACAAGAGGTTATGAACTCTTTTTAAATATGCGACTGAGCTGATTTTAAGTAAACTTACTTGTGTATTGGTAAAAGTCTAATTTCTTACCATGTATTTTGAATAGTTTTTCTTTAAATAAAAAATCACCGTTCAAACAGGAGAATATCGTTTTATCAGTGGGAAGTAGCCACAGCACAGGCCAGACTGGCAGAGGTCAGTGCCCCAGCAGGGCAGGGTGGGCCATCACAAAGCACGTGCTGGCTCCTGGGTCTTCGCGCCCCTCACTCACCTTCCAGACCTGAGGGTTAAGAAATACGCTTCCCCTGCTTTGTTCTTAGGGCACCACTGTGCCTGGCTGATGATACCAGCCAGGTTAGGGTGTAAAAGTATATTATTAAATTCTCAAAACAGTTTGACAGATCGATTGGCAGTGAACTTCATAGTTTCAACTGTTTGGATTTAGGGTAAATGGAAACTTCAAGTGTGATTCTAGAGCACAGATTTATAGGCTTCATTTTAGGTCACGTACTTAATGTAACTCAGGCACAGCCGTCACTTGCTATACCAACAGGTTCTCTGTTTTTTGTTTTGTTTCGAGTACAGGACATTAAACCCAGGGCACTGAGTTACATTCCCACCTCCTTCCTTTTTTTTTTAGAAATGGCTTTGCTAAGTTAACTAAACTCAGCTTGAATTTGTAACCCTCCTGCCTCAGCCTCCCAGAGTCCTGGGATTACCAGTGTGCACCACCACACCCATGGCTTTCACCATCCCTTTTGTTTTTGAGACAGGGTTTCACTATGTAGTGCAGGCTGACTTTGAACTTGCTTATGTAGCCCAGGTTGGTCTCAAGCTTCAATCTTCCTGCCTCAGCCTCCCAAGTGTTGGAATTACAGGCAGTGCTGGGATTGCCGACTTGTGCCATCACTCCCTAGCCCCTCAGTTGTTCCTAATCTCTGTGCAGTGTTGGAAAAAAAGAAAAACTTTTTTCATAAAAACAAGCAACTGAACTTTATTGGCAGGTTCTTCATGACAGCTGGTTTAGTTGTACTTGTAAAGTTTAATAATTTGGTTTATAAGTATGTGCTTCACTATGTAGTTCAGGTTGGCCTTGGACTCGTCATGCATCCCTGGCTGCCCTTAAACTCATATAGATCCTCCTGTCTCATCCTCCCAAGTGCTATGATTATAGGCCCGCACCACCATGCTCACCTTAATTGCCTTTAAAAACAAGGTGCTAGCTGGACGTGGTGGTGCACACCTGAAATCCCAGCAGTCTGGAGGCTGAGACAGGAGTATTGCTGTGAGTTGGAGGCCAGCCTAGGCTGCATAGTGAGTTCAAGGCCAGCCTCCCCTACAGTGTGAGACCCCCCCCCCGAAAAAAACAAGGTGCTGCAACCTAACTTACTGAATTTAGAAGTTAAATAAGGATTTTAAAACTGATTGGCTGAGTTCTTAAAGGCAAGGATTCATCTCACCCTTTGCACATGCTTAGTGCCAGACTGCACTCCTCACCAGGGGTGTGGTCAGTGGCTCTGAACAGTCCCCTTGCCTGTAGAGAAGTAACTATAGGGCTCGCAGTAGGACCTTCTTTGGGAAGTAAATTGTTACTCATCTGCAGGTAGTGTCTATCCTCTGAATGAAAAGTAGGCTCACAGATTATCACTAATTTCTACTTAATATTATTTATGTGCTTTTTGTCTGCTTAACCTTTTTTTATTTTTATTTATTTATTTTGAGATAGGGTCTCTATGTAGTTGAGGGCTGGCCTTGAACTTGCAGTAATCCTGCCTCAGCCTGCTGAGTGCTGGGATTATAGGCATGAACCACCACACCCAGCTGAGCCTTGTTTTTGTAAATGTCTGCTCAGTAACTGTAGTGGAGTCGCATTCTGAGTCATTTATAGAATTGTAAAAGGAAGCCAGGTATGGTGGCACACACCTGTAATCCCAGCACTCGGGAGGCTGAGGCAGGAGGATCATTGGGAATTCGAGGCCAGCAAGGGATACAAAGTGAGCTCAAGGCCAGTCCAAACTGCATAGCAAGACCCTGTCTCAAAAAAAAAAAAAAAAAAGAATCATAAAAAGAAAATCAGCTTTTTGCCCCTGCTGTTTAATCCTAAAAATAAAAAAAAAACAGACTTCCAGGAAGATGGTGACCAGGTAAGCAACAGAGAAAGATCTTCTCAGGATCACCACCCAAACACTGGAATATAGCAACATGAGAAAGGCAGGAAGGAGAGAAATGTGTACCCTGAGCCCAGGAAAAATCTGAAATGAGAATTGAAGCCCTCAGAAAGAGCAAACAAGACCTCTCCTGGAGGAACAGCTCAGAGGACCGCCATGGCGCAGTCAGAGGAAGAGGAGGGAGTCACCGCTCCAAACACACCTTCAGCCCACTCCCTCATTCCAGCACTTGCAGCTTCAGCTTCGGATGCTCACGCTCACGGGAGCCTCCCGACTCAGCCAAGGGAGAACAGAGTTCCGAGAGCTGGTCCAAGACCGGAGAGGAGAAAGCGCAGTCTGGAAAAGAGGTGGTGGCAGTTGGGAGGTATTGTCAAACCCAGTGTGAGGATAAGAAGTTACAACAGCCACTAAAACAGAATCCCCACTCTGCAGCAACCTAATCAGCGCCCTGAGGTAAGGCAGAGTCAAAGCAACCAGTACAGAGCCCACCACACCCAGCTCTACACCTGCCCCAAGGCTGTGGCCCCATACTTCTCCACTGTGTGAACATCTGCCAGCAGAGAGCAGCGGCCGCAACCCCAGGGCTACAGCAGCTCCCAGGGATCCAGCCAAAGAACAAGCGGGAACTGGAGCACAACAGTAAGAGAGAGCTGCAGATGGAGATGGATCACATGGCCCCACGCCCTTCTCACTCCAACATCAAGCAGGAAGCACGAGCTGAGTTACTGGGCCTCAGCTCCCACCCTGAACTCCCTCTCTGAGCACCTTGAGTCTTGGTGGCCCGAGGACTCAACGTGTCCCCAACAGCAAGGGGCTGAGTCCACAGGCTTCAGGACTCACCCTAAACTACTAATATGAGCACCAAGAGGGACTTCATACTGCTTGCATATATGAACCTTGTATGAACCCATAGCGACAAATTACACAAGAAGCAGCAGTCCTGGAGTCTGAGAGACAACAATATACTCTACACAGCAGACCCGAGAAAATCCTCCAGTTCTCTGCTAGAGCTAATAACTAAACTCAGTACACACCCTGGACTACCACAGTGAGCACAGGTGGGGGAGACCTCACACCCTTGTGCCCAGCATCATAAGTGCACCCAATGCCCAGCTGCAAGGGGCTGGGAACGGCAGCACTGGAGATCGAGAGGTGGGAGGAGGCAAAGACCTGGAAGCAGGGTGCAGACCCGGTTCTCTAGCTGGGTGGGGACAGCCTCCGGAGAGTCACAGGCGGCCTGCAGGGAGACACTGGTGGCCTATAAGGGGACCTCTGGGGCCTTGACAGGGAGCTCAGTAGCCTGAGGTGGGAGGGGCTCCCTCCAGGCTACATGAGAACCCTGAAGACCTGGACCAGGCCTCCAGCATGGTGGCAACAGGGCAGAGCCTGGTGATCCACAGGGGCAACCCTAGGGAATCAACCAGGCCCCTGGGAGTGGCTTGCCTGGGCAGAGCCCAGCAGTCTGCAGGGGTGAGCCCGTGGACTCCACCAGGCCCCCAGACAAGCTGTATTGAGTAACCCTGCCTACTCAACGGGACCCCAATGGCCTTAAGGGCTTGTCAACAGGGGCTTGACCATAGTAAACCTGGTTCCCTGCCTATCTCCTGTCTTAGAGCCGGGTGCTTTTCCACCTCCTGCCATAGCAATTTGTGTGCACCCATATATGTTACAGCATAATTTGAAGCAGCCATGTCTCTTCCCAAGGTGAGAGCCTGAGGAAGTAAATAAACCCAAAAGTACAGTTATTATCAGAGGGAAGATGACTGATTGGGTGGGAGAACAACGGAGATGAGGGTGGAGAAAACTGATTAATCGAACAAGCCATCATCTGTATAACTGAGTAACAAATGTGAAGGTAACATTATGTAATACAGCATCCAGTGCTAGTTCCCTACTATCATCTCTATAATTTGGTATTTCCTGTATTTTTGTGTTATTCTGGTTTATATGTCTCCCATTTGTCTTTAAAATAAAAATAAAGTGAACAGCCAAAAATTAAATTAAAAAAAAAACAAAAGGTGAACACCCACATAAAACACCCTTCACCCAAATTTACAAACATTTTACCATGTTTGTTTCTAAACTACTTGGGAGTTATTTTCAGACATTCAGACGCTTAAATCTAATCCTGTAAGTACTTCAGCTTAATCCTTTAAAACAAAGAACATTCTTCTATATGACTACAGTACAGTGACCAAATGCAGAACATTAGTGTTAGGGAGATTTCTGTCCTTACTGATATATTTCCACAGTTGTTGCAGTTATACCACTGATACCTGTACTTTCTGACCCCAAGATCATTAAACAATTATGCATTGCATTTAGTTTTCCTGTTTTTAAATCTGGAGTGACTCCCTAGCCATTGCGTTTTTAAAGAACCTAGGCCAGTTACTTTGTAGTGCCCCTCAGTTTGGATTCGCCTAATTCTTGCCACGTTCGAATTACATAGAACTGCCACGGCAAGAATGCTACAAAGGCACAAAAGACTTGGGGTGGTGATCTCTACCATGTGAGTTGTCGGTCCTTGATAAAAAATTGGGCCACTTAATGCTGAAGATACTTTTTCTTTACTTTGCAAGTAATCTATGTTTTTGGGAAAATAAGAAACTAAATATCCTATATTTCCCCAACTGTGTTATAAGTTAGTGAATTTTGTTGGGTGTGGTGGTGCATGCCTATAATCCCAGCACTTGGGAGGCAGAGGCAGGAGGATTGTGGCGAGGTCTAGACCAGCCTGAACTGCATAGTGAGACCCTGTCTCAGAAAAAAAAATTTAAATATTTAATTTTTCTTTTCAATGCAGTGCTTAGGATCAAACCCAGGGTCTTCCACAATGTAGGCCAGTGACAGGGAACCTCCAAGAGCCTTTGATGCAGACCCCCTGCTGCAGCAGGCATGCCATGGGGTTGCCACCACCAGCTTAGGCAAATGCTTCACCGTTGAGCCACACACACACGCCCAGCCTGATCCTTTGAAATCTTGCCAGAGTCAGCTTTACCTTGACTGTAATTGTATTACATTATTTTTGTAAAAGTTTCCCTTTAACATGGAAGGCCATACCACATAGCTGCTGTTGTCATTTCTACAGTCAGCTTTCTGATTGACAGGTGCACAGCCAGGCGAGGGGGATGCTGTTTGACATCTGAATAGTTACAGTAATTATATTGACAAGGTGCAGTCTATTTACTTCAATTAAAATTTTCACAAAATACTGTGATTAATATATTAAAATTTACTAGGGATTGAATCCAGGATTTCAAGTGCTCTACCACTGAGCTACATTTCCAGCCCTGCTCCCCCTGCCTTTTTTTTGAGAGAACTTTTTTTTTTTTTTTTTGGCGGTACCGGGGATCAAACTCAGGACCCTGCGCTTGCTAGGCAGGCGCTTATTCCACTGGGCTATATCCCCAGCCCTTTGAACCCACTTTGAATAGAGATTTCTGGGAAAGCAGCTTCCACCCGCCTGATTTTTGGTCTGTGAGCATCCCGTTAGTAGAAAGTGTTGTCAGCATAGCAGTGATGAGCCCGGCAGCACTGGGAGAACTCGGACGGGACAAAAAAGGCCAAACAGGAAAACTGCGAGCAGAAGGCTGCGGGGTGGGCCACAGGCAGCCTCGGCCCAGAAAACAATCCCGGAACCCTTTCCGCAGGAGTGAGACCTAAAGCACTTCGTCAGGAAGCTTTCCGCTTCGGAAAGAGGCAACACTGAAGGGCTAGGAGCCGTTGATAGGGCAAGAGAGGCTCCATTTCTGTTTTTAATTCCATGTAAATGGAAATCCAAGTTCACTTAAGCTGTAGTTCACCCTAGTCACCTTGGTTGGTACCAGCGGAGAGCAGAGAAAGTCACAAAATGGGAACAGAACAAATAGGACAAGTTGGGAAGGGGGTAAAACACCGCAGCGGTCATCCGGCTGTCAGACAGCTTCCGGGAAAGGTAAACTTCGTGATAATGGTGAGATTCCCAAAAAAGAGGTAATGGTTACTATGGAAACTAAAATGTACTTAAACCGAAGACCGCTTCCCTGCCCGACTCACCAGGGCAAGTCTCTGGGTATATTCTTTCTTTTTTTTTTTTTTTTTGTCTTTTTGAGACAGTCTCACTATGCTGTTCAGGCTGGCCTTCAGCTCACTTTATAGCTCTGGCTGTCTTGAACTCGCGACAATCCTCCTGCCTCAGCCTCCCAAGTGCTGGGATTACAGGCGTGCGCCACCACACCTGGCACTTGTTGAATGTTTTTAGTCTCAAAAAAAAAAAATTCCAAAAGGATAGCATATTCTTTGCTCAGAATACATAGAAATTTATTTCTTCCAGTCCTGTTCATGTGCCGTGAAGGTCCAAGGGGACCAGCCCTGGATGAGGTACGTGGAGGAAGCCTAAGAAAGGCTCCCCGTCACTTTCCCTTGTGCATGGGAAAGGAAGAAAATAGCACAGACAGTGAAAATCCCCAAGTGGGGACAAGGGTCCTGGAACGGCTCGGCAGACCTGCACCCTGCTTCGTCCTAGAAGGCATCCTGTCATCGGCGGGAGACTGAGCATTCTAACCCGGGAGAAAAGACAGAGTTCTTATCTCTACGTGGACTTCTTCCCTGCCCAGCCACGCCCTTTACCTTCTGCTCTTCCCTGGTGTCGCCCTCTTCCCCCATGTAGCATGTTCATTTTTTTTCTTTTTCCTTTTGAGACAGGGTCTTACTGTGCATTCCAGACTGCCTTTGAACTCACTCTGTAGCCCCAGGTGGCCTCTCAATTGCAGGATCCTGCTGCCTCAGCCTCGCCAGTGGTGGGATTACAGGTGTGCACCTCCAGTCTTACTAGGACTAGAAAGCTTGGAGGGCGTCTGACAGTTGACTAGCAACACCCTTTTAAGAGAAAATAGACCCATTTAGAGTTCTCCTGAGGCAGCCCAGTTGGCAGCGTTTAACGCCTTTCATGCCTACAGCTGATTGGACTAAGGGGAACATGTGATCCAAGCAGAACCAATCAGATCCTCTGTCCCAAAGCCTTGGCTTAGAACTGAACCTAGCCAGGTCTGGTGGCACACACATCTGTAATCCCAGCACTCAGGAGGCTGAGGCAGGACGATTGTTGTGAGTTCGAGACCAGCCTGGGCTACAAAGTGAGCTCAAGGCCAGTCCAAACTACACAGCGAGACCCTTTCTCAAAAAAAAGGAAAGAACAGCCTATAGGGTCCCTAGGGTTGGGTGGGACGTTCACTGATGAACACGAGAACCCCCTAGTCTAGTGCACTGCTGGCAGAGAAAGCACCCACAGAAGCAGAAAGCTGCCTGTCATAGCTTCTGGTAGTTTCTGATCAGGTTGCCTTGTCTTCCCGAGTCTCGGCCGCACCCCTTGAGTGGGCTGAGACATTTCCTCTCAAAATGTTCCCCTCAGCTACCTCAGGTGGTTTTCCTTTTCTGCAAAAGTTGGTCCTGCCCCACTCCCGCATTTTTCTAGACCACTGCTAGCGAGTGCCTGAGCGCCCTGTACCTGTCACATTCTCCCTGGTGGGGACACAGTCTTGTTCACACAGAAGTTGGGGCTGGGTATGTCTGAAAGGGAGGAGGAGAACACCCATGAGAGAACAGAGGGGACCCAAGACGGAAGCCCACGCAGACCTTTCCTGCACAGGACCACCACCCAGGGCCCGAGCACAGCTTCCAGGTTAGGCCAGGCCCCTCCACAGGAAGCAGTGAGACGCTATGCAACGGCTGCTTGTGATCAGGGATGGCAGGACTGAGATTTGGTGCTATCCCCACTTTTCTCACTTGCCAGGGGAGATAGCGGCAGCTTACCCAAAGTCTGCAGGGCTTCCAAGGGAGAGAAAATGCTTAAATGGGCAGCCCAGAAGCCAATATAAAGTCCTGCTTAACCGGTATGGTGGCGCACGCCTGCAGTCCCAGCACTTGGGAGGCTGAGGCAGGAAGATCACTTGGTGTTCAAGGCCAGCCTGGGCTACATAGTTCATGCCCAGCCTGATCTATAAAGCAAGAGCCTGTCTCAAAGAACAAGAAAAAATCCGGTAATTCCTTCCCCCCCGCATCCTCTCTTTTTGGGGGTATAGTCTCGTCCAGGTCGGCCTCAAACTCCTGCTTCAGGCGCCAGAGTGGCTGGAATTAGAAGTACACAACACTGGCACTACGGGTATGGTACACAGGGGCGCAGTGACAACCAGACCGGAGATGTCCGTTTACAATAATCAACCCGACTGCGAAGTTCTTTTCTAAGGAGGAAAAGCTCACCCGGAAGGGGAGCGACTCATCGTGTTCAGATGGTGTCCAGTCAGGGCTCCAACCCGTGCCGTGGACTCGTGCGCAGCGGGAAACTGGAGTGAGGTAGAGGAGACAGGATCGAGGGACGGCGAAGCCGCACCATCGCCAGAGGACAGCGCCTGTCCTGGCACTGCTTGCTACTCCCTAGACGTAATATGAGCGTCCATAGGAGTGACGATCAGACCGCGGGTGTCTAGTTATGATAACTGACCCGATAGCAAAGCTCTTCTCTGAGAAGGACAAAATCCAGATGCGCCAGGAAAAGTTACAAGTGTTGGCCAGCAAGGTCGCAATCACCCTTGCGACCTACCCTTCCTCGGAAAACTGCCCAAGCACCTGCAGCCCATAGCTTTGGGCGCGACCCAGGAAGCGCTGAACAAACTCTATGGCGGGGCGGAAGTGCTTCTGCCCTCACCTAAGATGGCGGCGAGGGCGGGGCTGGAGCCGGAAGTGGCCGCCGATGACCGCCTGACATATCTTGGTAGACGTGGCCGCAGAGAAGCGGCTGCACCTGCAGGACGCTCAGGCGTTTTTTCAAAACTCAAGAGTCGGAGGAAATCTGTAAGCTAGATTGCCAGGTCTGGCCGACGTCGGGCTCAAGATGGTGGGCGAGCAGTAGCGCGACCGGATGGAGGCGGCCGCTGCCCCAAGGGCTGATGTGGGCAGGCGCCGCCGGTCCTGGACCCCACAGATCAGTGCCGCGGTCCCGGGCTCCCTCCCTGGCGGCGGCGGCCTGGGGCAGCCTGCCCCGCGGCCCCGATTTCCGATCGGCTGCCCGCGTCGCGCTCCGCGCTGGGGCTGCACACCCCTGCGGCCCGGGTTTGCCGCGTCCCGAACGCACGTTTCCCAAGGAGCAGGCTTCCCCCGTGCGTGCTCCGCGCCCCCGCAAGTCCTGCAGCCGCTATCCCGGCTTCCTCTCCTGCCCGCCCCTGGAGTGACTTCGCCCTGCCCCGTGGCACCCCAACCTTTGGGGTCGGAGCGGGCACCAGGCTGCAGGCCCCCACCTGTGAGCCCCCCATCGTATTCGCGGTGGGGAGCTGAGGCTCCTCGGATTCCGGTCTCCCTTTCTTCTCTCTCCAGACACTAAGGATGGGCTGGGGATATAGCTCAGTGGAATAAGCACTTGCCTAGCAGGAGCAGGGTCCTGAGTTCAATCCCCAGTACTGCCAAAAAAAAAAAAAAAAAAAAAAAAGAACAGACACTAAGGATAAGGCCGATGAGAAGGATGGGGCGGTAAATGCGGAGCAGCCCCAGGTTTCCTGAAGAAAACTGACCTAGAAGCCTAGTGTGGTGGCGCTCGCCTGTAATACCAGCACTCGGGAGGCTGAGGCAGGAGGATCGTTGTGAATTCAAGCAGCCTGGGCTACAAATTAGTAAGCTCAAGGCCAGCCTGAACTGCATAGCGAGACCCTGTCTCAAAAAAAAGAAAGAAAACTGACCTAGGGATGAACAGAGTGAAGGGCATGGAGTGGAAACAGCGTGGCGGGCGTTTGTGCCGTAACCTGTGCGAGTTCACTGTGCCGCGGAGGAAGACACTGCAAAAGTGCGTGTAGCTCGCCTGTGAGACTTCTCCTGCCGTGCTGTCTGGGTTGCAGAACAGCTCCGTCCAGTTAGTGGGGTGCGATAAAATGCCTCCTTCCCCACCTTCCCACGGCTGTGCGGTGCCTCCACGTCTCCCCGCAGTGGCCAGACTTTGCTGTGATTGAGTCATACTCAGGCTTACTAAAAGACTTACGCCCGATTTTAGAAATGCATTCATTTTCATAGTTACTCTGTCTGATTCTAACACTCCCCAAATTTGAGGCTTTCTCGGTTTCATGCACCAAGAAACAGGTCCCCTCATTCTATCTCAGATTCAGTACATCTTGTCTAGAACCTAAGTCCATGGAAAGTTGACAGGAAATAACCGGGCATGGGAGCGTCCATCTGTAACCCCAGCACTCAGGAAGCTGAGGCAGAAAGATCACCAAGAGTTTGAGACCAGCCTGGGCTACATAGTGAGCATAATGAGTTCTAGACCAGGCTGAACTACATAGCAACAGGCTGGAGGTACAGCTCAGTGGTGTAAGTGCTTGCCCGCTAAGCGCTAAGGCCCTGAGTTCGATCCCCGGTCCCGGGGAAAAAAAAAAAAAAAAAAAAAGGAATGGATGAACTACATAGCAAGACTCTGTCTTATTTTTGGTGGGTTTTTTTTAGTACCAGGAATCGAACTCAGGACCTTGAGCTTGCCAGGCAGGCACTTGTGCCGCTGAGCCAGACCCCTGGCAAGGCCCTGTCTGAAAAAAGATGTTTTCAGTTTTTCCGGGAAAAATACCCAGAAGGGGAAAGCTGGGTTGAATGAGGTCTATAATCCTACTTTTGTAAAGAATCTCCACACTTATTTCCCTAAGCTACACTCCCACTTTTTCGCCACAGCCCAGCCAGCATTTGTCATTGGTTGATTTCT
>PVLD010020197.1:15575-34580 GCA_004027595.1 Dinomys branickii
TTCTTTCTTTCTTTCTTTCTTTCTTTCTTTCTTTCTTTCTTTCTTTCTTTCTTTCTTTCTTTCTTTCTTTCTTTCTTTCTCCAGGGATCAAGCTCAGGACCTTCTGCAACGCCACTGAGCTAAATCCCCCCAGCCCCCTACCCTGTTAGTGATTCCTTTTGATGTGAAAACACTTTTCAATAAGATGAGACCCCGTTGTTGATTCTTTGAAGTATTTCCCATGCACAGCAATATATGTGCACCCATGTCTATAGCAGCACGATTTGTCATAGCTAAATCTTGGAAACAACCCAAATGCCCATCAGCTGAGGAACAGAGAAAAAAGACAGTGGTATTTTTATACAGTGGAGTACTGCTCAGCTATAAGAAAGATAAACTTGAGGCTTTTATAGGTAAGTGGATGCAACTAGAGACCATCCTCACGAGTGAAATAAATCAGACTCACATGTGTAAACATCGTATTGGGTCCCTAGTGTAAGAACCTGAAAGGATAAATAAAATCCGAAAGTTACAATAGATATTGTGAAAGGGAAAGAAATTGCTCAAAGGAAAGGAACAACTAGGTTGAGGGAAAGGAGAAAAGAAAGAAGGAAAGGAACAAACATGTATATACAAGGATAGCTGGGATAATTGTACTGCTGATAACAGTTTATTGAAAGGAACTTTAATGCTTAAATTTTTTTGACCAATTTTTATGCTTATATTTGGTAATCTGAACAACTAATTTAAAGACAACAATATGCAATATAACGACCATTGTTGAATTCCTACCATCTGGTTTAGAGAAGCTGTGTACCACTTCTAATGTTTTTTAAAAATTATTTTGTATTCTCTTTGTTTGATCAAAGCCAGGCATGGTGGCACACGCCCGTAATCCCAGCACTCAAGAGGCTGAGGCAGGAGGATTGTTGCAAGTTTGAGGCCAGCCTGTGCTACAAAGGGAGCTCAAAGCCAGCCCGAACTGCAAAGCAAGACCCTGTTTCAGACAAAAAAAAAAAAAAGAAAAAGAAAAAATATGTAATTTAGAGTAATAGTAGGAAATATTTTGGGATGAGGGTGATTAATTCCCACAATACTCATGTCCATTTGCCATAAAGCAAATGAAGAAAGTCTCTTTAGAATTGGGTCCTCAGGAGGGAGGGTCTTAAGGACAAGTGAGATTCGGAATATGACCGTCTTTCCACTTACACTGCTGTAACAAAATACCTAAGATTAGGTAACTTATAAAGTCAAACATTAATTTTCTAATAGCCCCCAGGGGCTACACAGTCCAAGATCAAATCAGTGGCATTTCAGCCAGGCGTGGCAGGAGCATTTTTGTGAGTTTGAGACCAGCCTGGGCTACAAAGGAAGCTCAAGGCCAGCCTGAACTGCATAGGGAGACCCTGTCTTGACAAAAAAAAAAAAGCAGTGGCATTTGATGTCTGGTGAAGGCCTTCTGCCTCATAGGGTGGGTAATTTATACAGCAAAGTCACAGCATGGGTCAAACTACAATCAATTTGGGAGGCATGGTGGCACATGCCTGTAATCCCAGCACTTGGGAGGCTGAGGCAGGAGGATCATTGCAAGTTCTGGACCAGCCTGAGCTACAAAGTGAGCTCAAGGCCAGCCTGAACTGTACAGTGAGACCCTGTCTCAAAAGGACAAACAAATAAATAAATAAACTACAATCAATTTATAGGATTACAAATCTAGCCACTAAGCTAATACTTACTCAGTAAGGAGCTGATGTGGTGACTGTAATCCCAGTACTTTGGAGGTGGCGCAAGATGGGCTGGTTCGAGGCCAGCCTGTGCCACATAGTGAGACCTTGTCTCAAAAAAAAAAAAAAAAAAAAAAAAAGAAACACAGCAAGGGTATACGGAAAGAACAAAGGGTAAGTCCAGATGTTCTGGGCATCTGATGCCGGTCTGGACTGACTGGACCAGGGGGTGCTAATTACAGTATAGTCTCAAATATTTATCTTTTAAGGAGACAAGCAAGCCTGGCCATTACATCTCCATCTTGTGCCTCCAGGCACAATTTTGGTTTTTGTGGGGCAAAAGGGGGAAGGACAAGGTCTTGCTATGTAGTTCAGACTGACCTCAAACTCATGTCATCCTCCTGCCTCAGCCTCCCACATGCTGTCTTCAGAGGCATGGCCACCATGCCTAGCTCCAGCCACAATCTTGATATCTTTATATTTTGTGCCAACTTTCTCCTTTTTTTAAAATTTTTTGAGACAGGGCCTCATTATGCAGCTCAGGGTGGTCTTGAACTCTCCAGAGATCCTCTTGCCTCAGCCTCCTGAGTGATGGCATCAGAGGTGTATGCCACCATGCCGAGCCACAATCCCTCTCCTTCTGACTATATATTTATTTCTATCTAACTCTAATATCAAGAGGATCAGGACATCAAGAGAGTCACTGGTAGCTGGACATGATGACACACACCTGTAATCCCAGCACTCTAGGGGTGTCAGGATGATTGCCAATTCGAACCCAGGCTGAGTAATTTTGCCAAATCCTTCCTGTCTTTTTTTGTTTTTGTCTTTTTGAGACAGGGTGTTGCTGTGCAGTTCAGGTTGGCCTTGAGCTCACTTTGTAGCCCAGGCTGGCCTCAAACTTGCAATGATCCTCCTGCCTCAGATTCCCAAGTGCTGGGGTTACAGGCATGCACCACCACGCCCAGCTTCCTGTCTTACAATAAACGCTGGAAATGTTATATGAACATCCAGGGTTCATTCCCCAATACTGCAAAACAACGACAAAAAATACACCAGGGATAACCAGATGTTGAGATGAAGGTTTAAATCAGATCTCACTTGGGAGGCTGAGGCAGGAGGATCATTGGAAGTTCGAGACCAGCCTGGGCTACAAAGTGAGCTGAAACGCAGCCTGAACTGCATAGCAAGACTCCGTCTCAGAGAGACAAAAAATAATAAATACGTCACACCGCAAAGCCTTGCAGAGTGGCAGTGAGGCTGGTTTAATGAAAGCTTCAAACACTAAAGTAGCCAGGCGTTTCCTGAACCTTCAGAGCACTGGCCTGGCTTTTGTTATACCCTTCCCTGCAGACACAGCCACCGTCCCAGGTGAAATTGCTGTTAAAATTCCTGACGTCTGGAGCTCCGAGGAAGCCTCTCAGCTGCACCACACACCTCTACCTGCACTGCTGCCCGTTCAGTGGCCTGCGCCAGCTGGCTCTAATTCCTGATCATCCATCCTCTGTGAATTCTTGTGCTCATCCAGCAGGTGGCAGCAGCCAGCCACTTCCGGTAAGTAGAGTCTGCTGGGAGTGGTGGTGCTAGTCTATAATCCTAGCACTCAGGCGGCTGAGGCGGGAGGATCATTGCAAGTTGGAGGCCAGCCTGAGCTACTATGCCGTGAGAGCCTCTCAGAAAAGACGTCTCTAGTGATGGCCAGGCCTCACCACAATTTTGTGGAATCTGCCTCTTTTCCTGATATTGCGAGGCATTTCACCCAAGATGTTGAAAATGCCTCATTGACCTTTACCCTCATCTGTGTAGGTCACCCATTCCACACAAAAGCGGGGTGCTGCTCAAACGCAGGCCATGCGTGACCAGGCTGTAAGTGAAGCCCTGTACTACACCGTGCTTTCAGAGGAAATGTCACCCGCCAGACCTCCACTGACCTCCTGATGGCCAGAACCGAACAGTGCTTCTCAACCAGGAAGCACCATGGTGGGTGCGGCTTTTTCCCCAAGATTTGATCCTTCAGTATAGGACAGAGCAGGGTGAGCTGAAGGAGATGGAACCCCAGAGTGTTCGAAAGTCTTGTTTTATATATTGTCTTTTTTGAGATAGGGTCTTGCTATGCAGTTCAGGCTGGCCTTGAGCTCACTTTGTAGCCCAGGCTGGTGTCGAACTCGCAAGGATCCACCTGTCTCAGCCTCCTGAGGGCTGGGATTACAGGCCTGCGCCACCACGCCTGGCCAGAAGTCTTTAACTTTACTAATGGTGGTTGTTTAAAGAGGATGGGTAAGGCTTGAACTCTGGGAAGCAAGTAGCATGGCGGTAACCAGAGGCACAATAAGGGGACTGGAGAGAAGGCGGTTTAAGGACTTGAATTTTACTTAGACAGGAGGAGTAATTCCAAGATCTCTCCTGACGAGCACGGTGACTGTATGTAAGTATCCTACCACCAGCTGAGTATTTTTAACCAGAGCGAGGCCTCTGGCCCCACTCTGTGAGTTTTCTTATTAAAAGGCAAAGTACCTCTGCTTGCAGCTCAAAGGCTTTGCCTGACTCGTGTGTGGACTGACCGTTCCAGCAATAGAGATGCAAAGAGGTAGGGGTAGGCTGGGAGCCCTGCACGCCTTCCTGTCGTCGTGAATTCAGATGCAGAACACTCCTCCCTTCACGGCGAGCTGGGAGAAGCGCAGTACCAGGTTCACAGCCCTCCGGTTCCTGGTCGCCCCAGAGGGTGGAAATCCCTTTATTGTCATGCACATGACCCAGGCCTCTTCTCCTGGATGGAGACTTCTAAACCGTTTCCCCTTCAGCCTCAAAACCCTCACATTTGTATCACCAGCCCTCACTCCCTAGATTCCAATCGCCTCTGCCTAAGGAGCATTTGCAATTCCACGTCTCACACTTAAACACCCACAGTGGAACTCTTGGTTCCCCCAAAGCCCGTTTGGCTCCCCACGCCTCACCCTGGGCGTGTGGGCCCCTCGCCCTCCTCCCTCCCAAGGCCTTTGCACCTCCGCCCCGGCCATTGCTGCAGGCTTCCGGCCCCTTCCGCCCCTCTTGGCGGCTGCCCCGGCCGCATCTGCCCACTGCCACTCCGGCCTCTCTCCCGCTGGGGTAGCAGTAAAAGCAGTAAAAGCGACCCTGAAACTTAAATCAGCTTCATGCACATGTGCCCTGTGAAGTGTTGATGTCCACCGGCGCGGTAGCACACGCGGGTCTGCGGTCCCAGTAGTCTGAGAGGCTGAGGCAGAAGGGTTTCAAGTTCAAGACCAGCCTGGGAAATTCAGCCAGACCCTGAAATAAAATAATCCAAAGAAGGGCTGTGCATGTAGCCCAGTGGTAAGGTCCTCTGCACAGTCCTTAGTACTGCAAAGAAGAAAAGAAAATTCAAGGTTGCTGTACCGATCACGCTACAACATGGATGAACCCAGGTGTGACGCCAAGGGGAAGAAGCCGGCACGAAAGGCCACGTGCTGTGTGCCTTGTCCCTGTGCGATGTCCGCCCAGCGGGGGCAAACTGCAGCCGCAGCGGGTTCGAGCCTGGGGTGGAAGGCGGGCCGGCTTGGGCAGCGACTGCTAGCAGGGAGTGGGGCTTTCTTTCTGGGTGATGAGGATGTTCTGGAACTGGATGCGGTGATGGCTGCCTGACGTTGCGACTGTACTAAATACCAGTGACTTGTTCATGTTAAAATAGTTGCTTTTATATTTTGTGAATTTTACATTTAAAAAAAAATAGGACTTTAATGGTTTCTCTTTCTCCTGCTCCTGAAATAGAAGTAGGCCTGTAGACCATTCATTGTCTGAGCCCTGTTCCTGCCTGGCTCCCCGACTCCTGCTCTGGAAATGATCTGGGAGGAGAGGTCACAAAGTGGCCCGGTGACCACCCTGGGGGCGGCTTTTGCAGACGGGGATTTGCCGAGACTGGGCCGAGATGTTTAATTCCTAGTGCAATTTTAAAAAAATCTTGGCCTGCCTAAGCACAACCAGGTTGTCAGAACAATATCAATCCGGAAGTCATATTCTTACTGTAGAGTAAGGGTTCTCCCACCTACTGTATCGTAGGTGACTTTGGTGAGTCCCAGAGACCGCTGGGTTGTGATTATTGAGTGGCGATATGCCCTTCCTGCCTCAGAGAGATTCGCACTCAAACTCTTTCCCAGTATTCCAGGTTCTGTCTACACTGCCTTGTTCTCTCTGTCCTCTGATGGCTCTTCTGCCACATGCAGTGACCTCTGTCGCGGCCCTGACTGGGGCTCCCGGGACAGCCTGGCCTTTCCTGTATATGAGCAGCTCCCAGTGCTTTGAAAGGAAAAGCTCTGCACAGGTGCTGGGAACTCAGCTATTGGCACAGTGTGTGCCGACAGCCTCCGCAGGGGCGGGCTTTGTTCCGGAAGGTGCCTCAGAGGACATTACTGTGCATACTCCCCTTGTAAGTGATCCGAAATGTGGACTCAAAATCCAAGCAAAAAAATTTAATATTGAACCAGGTGTGGTGGCACAAGCCTGTAATCCCAGCACTCGGGAGGCTGAGGCAGGAGAGTCCTTGCAAGTTCGAGACCAGCCTGGGCTACAAAGTGAGCTCAAGGCCAGCCTGAGCTGCATGCATAGCAAGACCCTGTCTCAAAAAGACAAAAAAAAAAAAAAAGAAAGAAAGAAAGAAAGAAATTTAACACTGGTGGAAATATTGAGCATCCTTCACCAACCCCGAATTTTTTTTCTGGTACTGGGAATGGAACTCAGGACCTTGTGCTTGCCAAGCAGGCGCTTATGCCACTGAGCTATATCTCTGTCCTCCCCAAATATTGACTACTCATTAAATTAAAAAAAGATTTTACAGCCCTTGAATCAGTCAGAGACTCTGCTGTGGAAATCCTCTTTTGAACTAGACAGTAGAGAAAAGTCAGGTACCGCCTTAGTGTTGGGCTCCCTTCGGCAGCGCCCAGTCGATGCCTGGAAGCAGCTTGCGGGAAGCTGGGAGTCACAGGCAGCTTGGCTGCCTTGTTAGCATTTCCCCACCCTTTGCTTGCAGAAGGTATTTGGTAGACAGTTTTTTAAAAATGACATTGGGTAGAAACACTAAAATACCAAAAAGAAGTTGGCATCAAGACATTCCCGGGGCCAGGGATAGTTCAGTGGTACAGCACCTGCCTGGCAAGCACAAGGTCCTCAGTTTGATTCCCAGTACACACACACACACACACACACACACACACACACAAAGACATTCCCAGCACATATTTTATCTGCCAAGGCTGGTTGTGTAGCCTGGTTAGGAGCTCAGCCTGTTTCTGGAGCTCAGAGAGATATACTTGGGAGCCATTCCATTTCAAAGGATTTTTTTTTTTTTTTTTGGTCTTTTTGAGACAGGGTCTCACTATGCAGTTCATGCTGGCCTTGAGCTCACTTTGTTGCCCAGGCTGGCTTAAACTCCCAGTGGTCCTCCTGCCTCAGCCTCCCGAGAGTACTGGGATTATAGGCATGTGCCACCAACTGAGCTTCAAAGGAATATTATAATCAGATGGCACATACACCTGATTGCGGCCCTCTCAGTAAGCCACCTTTGGTTTTTTGGGGGGTTGGTTAGTGGAGTTTTGTTGTTCTTTGATTTTATTTTGTTTTTTGGACAGGGTCTAATTATGCAGTTCAGGCTGGTCTTGAACTCACAGGGATCCTCCTGCCTCAGCCTCCCAAGTGTTGGGAGTAGTAATCCACTTTTGTAAATGATGTTTGATGAAAAAGTTCAGCCACCTCTGATGAAGAAAGCATTTTCCCCTGAGAAGTCAAAATTTGGTCAAATTCAACTTTGTTTCATTTCAAATAGCTAATCACAAGCAAATTGCAAAAAGTATAGAATAGTTTTTTTTTTTTTTTTTAGAATAGTTTGTTATGGAGGACTGTAGCTGGGCATGGTGGCACACACCTGTAATCCCAGCACCCTGGAGGCTGAGGTAGAAAGATCCTTGTGAGTTTGAGACTAGCCTGGACTACAAAGTGAGCTCAAGACCAGCCTGAACTGCATAGCGCAATCCTGTCTCAAAGAGACCAAAAAATAAAAAAAATAAAAAAAAAGAGGACTGTAGTGGAAAGAAAAGCGTCTTTATTCACATTAATGTTTAATTCATTTGACTCCGTTTCTCTTGTACAGTGGTAAAATGGTAGCTGGTATCCATTGAGATTTATTAGATTTATATCAAAACAGAGTTAAGCAATTTAGTTTGGGAAGTTTGTTGCATGGTTCTCAGAAGAGTAACAGCACTCCTCTCTATATAACCTGCCCTGGACACTGGACTCTTGTTAATTTTATTATTTTCAGCATTTATTTCTTTTTGGGGGGAGTGTTTTTTTTTTTTTTAAGGGAGTGTTTGTTTTTGGTTTGATCCTCCTGCCTCAGCCTTCTGAGTATTGGGGTTACAGGTGTTTGTCACCCAGCAGATATATATAAGTATCCATAATATTAACCTTTGCTTTTGTGCTTTATATCTTCTCAGGCAGGAATTCTTTAGACTATGTATGCATTCTTTTTTTTTAACTTTTGTTCTTCATCATTTGTTGTAGGTTTTTTTGGAGTGTTTGTTTGTTTGTTTTGAGATAGGGTCTTGCTATGCAGTTGAGGCTGGTCTTGAGCTCATTTTGTAGCCCAGGCTGGTCTCAAACTCACATGATCCTCCTGCCTCAGCCTCCTGAGTACTGGGATTACAGGTGTGTAATACCATGCTGGCATCATTTGATTTTTATAAACTACTTGTTGAAAAAAAAAAAAAAGCACCATCATGAGCTGGGGATTTAGCTCATTACCCATTTATTTTAAATCTGTAAGGCATGTTGTGTCCTTGGCCAGGCGTTGGAAGAGTGTGTGTCAGTCATGATGGGGAGCAAACTTGTGCTCAGGGTGGACTGAAAGGTGCTGGTGACAGACGTCAAACATGGCCCGCTCGGAGGGTTGGACAAGCTCTCTGTTAGCAAGCGGACCCTGGTACTATGGACAGCTAAGTTAGGCGGAAATATCCTCTGCAGTCAGGAGTCGGTGCAGGAAATAACACATCAGAACTGTGGCTGGAGGTGCATCCACTGAAGGCCAGGCCTCCAGATAAAGACGGTTGGCTGCGCCTGCGTACCTCCCCCGGGATAAGCGGGGCACTGTAATTACCAGCACCTGGCCCGCTAAAGTCCAGATAGACATCGGTCACCCTGGTGGGTGACCCGGAGCTCCTATGTCAGCCCTTCTAGGACGGTCCTGGTTCTTTCCAGGTACACTGCTACGTGCCCTGCTTCCCCATTGGATCAACATTACCTAAGCGGCCGGACCTGCGACCTTATCAGTTGATCTTCGTTTTTTTTTTGTCGCACATTGTCCCCCACCTCTCGATCTTTCTCTATGAAACTTCCTTTGAGGGGTGATGGGCTCCTTGGCAGGCCACTCGGGGCCCCCTCTTGTCTCTCAGGAGCTGCCTCTCCCTCAGTAGAATTTCCACCTCTTAACCTCTGCTGATCGGTTCTTCAATTTTGGGGACCCTGAACTGGGTGAATCTGACATCCAGCAGGTTGGGAGTTACTTTTACTTCCCCGCTATCATCTGGAGGTCCTAGATCACTTTGAGCACAAGGGCTAGCTCAGGAAACACAAACACTAGCAGGTCTCATTCTAATCACATAATCAAGATAACATGAGCTGGGCATGGTGCATGCCTGTAATCCCAGTGTTTGGAAGACGGAGGCAAGGGGATTTCTGCAAGCTCGAGGCCAGCCTGGACCCTGTAGCGTGACCCTGTCTAAAAAATAAAAGATAACATGAGAATTATTACATCCTATGAACAGAGGCAGGAGAGGACAGAGCTCAGTGATAGAGTGCTTCCTTGACATGCAGGTAGGCCCTGGCTTCAATCTCTAGCACCTAAAAAAAAAAAAAGGCATCAGGTATGGTGGCGCACGCCTGAAATCCCAGCACCACGGAGGCTGAGGCAGGAGGAACACTGAGTTTGAGGCCATCCTGGGCTACATAATGAGTTCAAGGACAGCCTGAACTATAAAGTAAGACCCTATCTCAAAAAAACAAACGGAGGAAAAATCAAAGAGAAAAAGTATAGGTTGAATTTATTGTGAAGTAGGTACAGAGAGAGTTATAACTCCAAGCAGGAAGGCGTCTGCACCGGGTGGGAGTCTGGGTCCCCTTTAAGCACAAAGACGTTACTGCTGAAGCTCGGGGAAAGGTGTTTCTCTTAGGGGGGTCTTCACAATGGCTATCTCAGTATGTCTTACTTGTTGCGTTTAGGTGGGCAGTGTTTCCTCAGGGGCCTGCATCATGTAAGGATCTCAGTGAGGCCTCAGCCCCAGGAGGGAGTAGCTGTAGAGACCGCTCCTTTTCTGGTATCACTGGGTGTAGGCTTGGCACCAGAGAATGCCCCATGCTTTGCTGTGGAAATAGCCAGCCAGGCAGCTGGATAGCTGACAGAATGTGCACCGTGTCTAACCTCAGAAGGCCCCTGTGCTGAGGGGTCGCTGGTGGTCTGAGACACTGAAGTCTGCCTTTAACTCCCCACGTGGTCCCTCGGACCTCCCAGTGTCTGCCTGGCAACAGCACTCAGCCCAGTGTGTTCACCCTCCGCTTCCCTGAGTAGGGGCCGCCTGGGTTCCCTGAGCCCCCAGTTCAGGCTGGCCTGGAATTCACTACGTAGCCCCGGCTGGCCTCAAATTCAAGGCAACCCTCCTGCCTCAGCCTCCGGAGTACTGGAATTACAGGCATGCACCACCCCACCCAGCTACGGTTCCCTCTCTGGCCCTCTGGCCCTCCCCCTACACACACACCTGGAGGAATGCAGTGCACACTCCTTTAATTAAGGCTTGAGAAGAGCCTGGCTCTAGTCAGAAACCTTTAATCCACATTTGTTCTTCCTGTTTTTGTGCCATTCCTCCTTTTCCGAGGTGGCCAGGATAGGTCAGGAGGGCACTCAGGGCCCTTTCTCTCTGCCTGGCATCCTCGTTTCCTGGAAGGCCTGAGGGCTGTGAGCTGGGATCTCAGTCCCGGAAAAGCCACAAACACGAGTCCTCCCATCTTGTCCCGGCTCCTCCTACCACACACTCAGATGCCTGTGTGCTGGAATTTCCAGTTTGGACAGCGGAGAGGAATGTATATCGAGGCCCACACTGGCCAGAAAAATAATGCAGCCTGGCGCCGTTCCCAGGGCCAGGCATCCCCAGTGTGGGTCCGCACCCGAGTCCACACCCAGCCACCCCTGACCGTCTGCCCCGCCAGCCCAGCCACTGGCCGCATCCTGGGGCCCCACCCGTTCAGGGCTGGAAGGCCAAAGGGTGGAGGTCAGAAGTCCCAGAAGAAAGGAAGGAGAAAAGCCTCCCTCCCCTCTGCCCTGCAGCCTTAACTCCCTGGGCCCTGGCCTTTCTACCAGGGCGCGGCTCACCCACTTCTTCACTGGCTACTGGGAAATCAAAGCATTTTTGGAGAGGAAGCAGCCCCAAGCCCTTTATATGTAGGCAAACGAGGAATGCTGGTGTCTCTGTTGTCCGCTTTGTCTGTATGGCCATAGCAAACGAGTGCCTTTAGGCTTGCACGTTTCTCCAAGTCTAGAGCCTCTTACCGAGGAGCGTTTTCGTGCTCTGCCCTGGGCCCTGTCTGTTCATTTTTGCAGAAGTCAAAGACCCTGGCCTTGCTTGGATGAGCTCAGATGGGTTAATGTTTTTCCTTTTAGAAACCTTCCCTAAGGGGAGTAACCCTACAGAGCTTAGGCCAAGTAAAAACTGGCTTATGAAATGAAAATACTCTCTTAAGCAAGCACCCCAAAGTAACTCAGAATCACAGTGCATTGCTAGCTTTTATTTTTCTTCCAGGATTGGTGATAGAACCCAGGGCCTTTGCACTGTGCTACCTCCCCACCCCCACAAGCTACTATTTATTACCCCTCTGTACAGGAATCAGTGTTCCATATCAAAGGGAGAAGCTGGGCACTGCAGTGCACACATCTGTAATCGCAGAGCACCCCTGGGAGACTAGAGCAGGAGGGCCACAAGTTCAAGGTCAGCTGGGGCAACTTAGCAACTTAACAAAACCTCTTCTCTAAATAAAAATAAAAATTAAAATGGGCCCAATAAGCTGGGCATGGTGGCACACACCTGTAATTCCAGCACTCTCCAGGAGGCTGAGGCAGGAGGATCACTGCAAATTCGAGGCCAGGCTGGGCTACAAAGTGAATTCAAGGCCAGCCTGAACTACATAAACAAAACCCTGTCTCAAAAAGACAAAAAAAAAAAAAAAAAAAGGCAAAATTTTCCCAAATGTTTTTGTTTGTGAACCAAAGTGTTGTGACACAAAAATGTTTATGAACCAAGGGATCCATAAGAATATGTACATATTCTCACCCTATGGTCATTATCTTAGTTGCTTTTCTCTTTGCTGAGACAAAATGCCCAACTCCCACAAATAAAGGGAAGAAAGGTTTATTTAGTTCAAGTCCCAGCACCAAAAAAAAAGGGCATTTAGTCTATCTCTGAGAATTACCAAAGTTCTTACAATTTCAGCACTGCTGAAAAGTCCAAGTCCCAAGTCTCCTCTGAAATTTAAGGTAAACTTTTTTTTTTTTTTTTTTTTTTGCGGTACTGGGGATCGAACTCAGGACCCTGCGCTTGCTAGGCAGTCACTTATTCCACTGAACTATATCCCCAGCCCAAGGTAAACTCTTATTTGCAAGCCCCTGCACAAATGAAAAGGAAGTTAAAAACTTCCAATATACAATGACACAATAATCATCACCATTTCAAAAGGTACAAACAGGGTGATACAAAAGAATGGGACCAGCTGGGGATACAGCTCAGTGGTGCAAGCACCTGCCTGGCAAATGAGAGGTCTTGAGATTGATTGCCCGTACCGCAAAAACAAAACAAAATGAAAAAAAAAAAAAAAAGGAATGGGACCAAAGCAAGTCCAACATCCAGTGGAGAAAACATTTTGACCTGTAGTTCCATGTTCAGCATCTGAGGCAATCTGTGGCAAGGTGTGGGACCCCAAGGGCTTGGGTAGCTCCTCCCATAAGGCACTGCCAGTGGTTGTAGCTCTTGCAGCTTCTCTCTTGGGCCAGCCATGTTCCTTCCTTGCAGTTTTCTCAGATGACCCATGTTCCTGGCTTCTCCACACTTTTGGGGTCCCTGCTGCACCTTCAGCTTCACACCACAGCTTCACATCCTGCCTTCTTTTGAAATCTGGGTGGAAGCCTTCCAGAGCCCACTACTCTTGCATTCTAGCATGCCTGAGGCCCTGTTCAGTCCCCAGTATGACAATCAGTCACTTAATCAATGTCCATGAACTTGGGTAGCCACGTGGGTCTTGGAAGTAACCACACACAGACACTAAGGGATGTCTACCAGGCCTGGAGAGAGGCTAACTTTTCCCAGATGTGAGCCTTTCATCCAACAGATACTTTTTTTACTCAGCTCTTTTCCGGAGCCAGTGACGTACTGAAATTGCCGTGTAGCAGAGATTTGGGAGCAGTAAATGAGCTGGACAAAGCTGGTCCTAAATGTTATCTAGGGGAGATCACAGCTGGATGGAAAAGTTAGCCACCCCTTGAGCCTCGGTTTTCCTTTTAGTAAAATGAGCATAACATTACCGACGTTTCTTAGAGAGGAAGGAGTGGAAAACAGTATTTCATTCTAAGACATTCATTTCTCTTTGTACAGTATCTCTGAAATTGGGATACATTTACAACCAATGATACCTTATCTTCAAGGTACCTACAGATGTTCACATCCTTTATCAAGAATGCCATGGAGCCAGGCATGGTAGTATAAACCTGTAACCCCAGCACTTGGGAGGCTGAGGCAGGAGGATTGCTGCGAAGCTGAAGCCTGCCTAGGCTACAAAGTGAGCTCAAGACCAGCTTGAACTGCACAGTGAGACCTGGTCTCAAAAAGACAAAAGGAAAAAATAAAAAAGATCAGGGAAGGAGGCTGTTAGGGCTGGAGCTGGCTTCAATCCCTGGTGTGTCACACACGCGCACACACACACACACACACACACACATACACACACACACACACATACACACACAAGTACATGTTTGCAAATACACGACATACATCTTCCCATATATTTCATATCCTTTTCTTTCCTGTTTTGGTGGTGCTGGGGATTGAGCCCCATGCATGGGAGCCTGGCCCTCTTATTCTTTGCTGTGTTTCCAGCTTACCTATAACAGCTAACATGGCACAGGTGAATCTGAGGAGTAGTTACCCTGGGGCGTGGGGAGGTAGCTCAGTATTACAGCTCTTGCCCAGGGCTGGACCCTCAGCATGGGGGGAAAATATTCTAGTAAAAAGGAGTAGCTATACTGTATTGTCTAGGGAATAATGACACCAAAATTCTGTACGTGTTCAATACCAGCACAATTTTTTTTTTCCTCAAATATTTTCCGTCTGTGGTTGGTTGAATCTGGGGAGGCAAAACTTGTGGATATAGAAAACAGCCTATACAAAGTGTACTCCTTGCCTGTAAAATGACACACATCTGCAACCCCAGCTACTGGAAAACAGAAGTCAAGGTCAGATGGCCTGGTGACGCTCACATGTAATCCTAGTAGCAGGGAGGCTGAGGCAGGAGGTTTGCTGCAAGTTCAAGGCCAGCCCCTATCTCAAAAAAAAGGAAGAGGGAGAAGAGGAAGGGGAAGAGGAAGAAAAGGGAAAAGAGGAAGAGGAGGAGGAAGAAAGAACAAGGAGGAGGAAGAAGGAAGAAGGAAGGAGGAGAAGAAATTCAAGGCCAGACTGGGCAACACAGGAAGGCCCTGTCTCATAGCTTAGTGGTGGAGCACTGGCAAAGCATGTCTGAGGCCCTGGGTTCATCCCTGCAAGATAACGGGGTAGAAATCCCTACTCTTTTCTGTGACTTCCCACACTGGAAGAACCAGTGGCGCCCCCTGCTTCTGCTACCTGTGCTCTGCACCCTGCCCAATTCAGAACCAAAGGCGCCCGGCCGCAACTGTAACAGTGGATCCTATAGGCCCTGATCGACCTAATCACAGGCTGTTTCGTCAGCCTCTCACACTGATCTCATGTGAATCCACCTGACAGAGGGACACAACCCCAAGGAAGTCGAGGGAAAATGGTGCAGTCAAAAACTGGAGTCCCAGGGCTGGGGATATAGCTCAGTGGAATAAGCGCCTGCCTAGCAAGCGCAGGGTCCTGAGTTCGATCCCCAGTACCGCCAAAAAAAAAAAAAAAAAAAAAAACTGGAGTCCCAGGGGCCGGGGAGGTAGCTCAGCAGATCTGTGCCTGCCTGGTAAACACAAGGTCCTGAGTTCAATTCCTGGTACCAAAAAAACTGGAGTCTCACATGGCTGTAGCTACAGTGCTCTGGTCAGCCTGGTGACTTTCTCCCTCTCTTCCCTGTTCCCTGGTACCAGGGATTGAATGCAGGGTCTTTACACTGAGCTACATCCCTACCCCTTTTGGTATTTTTTAAGTCTTGAGACAGGGTCTTGCTAAGTCATTAAGTGGCCCAGGCTATGCTCCAGCTTGTGATCTTCCTGCCTCAGCCTCTGAGGGCACTGTGCCCCTCTACTGTAGGCAAGTAAGCTGGAAATTAATAGACAGACAGGGATGTCCATGCAGAAGGCGAGCATGCTTCTCACTGTGCTTGGAGTGCTTCTAGTTTTTTTTTTTTGTACCAGGAATTGAACTCGTGACCTCAGGCTTGCCAGGCAAGCACTTACGCTGCTAAGCTGTATCCCTGACCCCTTGGAGCACTTCTGAAGAGGGCAAAGTCTCAAGATAAGGTCACAGGGCTGGGCCGGGCCTGGTGGAGCATGCCTAATCCCAGCACTTGGGAGGCTGAAGCAGGAGGATCATTGCGAGTTGGAGACCAGCCAGGGCTACAAAGTGAGCTCAAGGCCAGCCTGAACTGCATAGCAAGACCCTGTCTCAAAAAGACAGAAAAAAGAAAAAAAGTCACAGGGCCGGACATGGCAGCATGCGCCTATAATCTCAGCAGCTGGGAGGCTGAGTCAGGGGGATCGTTGTGAATTTGAGACCGGCCTGGGCTACAGTGTGAGCTCAAGGCCAGCCTGAAATGCATAGTGAGACTGTCTCAAAAAGACAAAAAAATAAATAAAAGGCATCCTTGGGGAACTGGCTTTGGTGGCACCCCACTTCCCGTCTCTCGGGAGCTCCCTCTCCTGCCTGGGGTCTCCTTCTTCTCTATTCTTGGGGCGCGGACTCAGCACATCTGAAGTCCAGCAGGTGGCTAGTTACAGCCCTCCCATGGCCCTGGCACAGTGGGCGGAAGCTCTAGCTTCTGCGTGCCACCCCAGCGAAACTATGCTCCCCCCACCCCGCCCCTGCGGGTGCCAACTTTTGTTGGGTTTTGTTGGCTTGTTTTGCTGCACTCGGGCTCACACTCAGGGCCTCACATGTGTTAGTTGAGCACTGTGCCCCAGAGCTGCGCCGCCAGCTGCCTGCAGATGTTTTCATGCACCTGTTAGTCTGATTTAGGACTTCTGAGGTCTTGTTTACTAAAACCACAGATATTTTCCCTGCTCGTGCTGTGAGACCTGATAACCAAGTACTGGCGTAAACCATGGCCTCCTCCCAGCAACCTCTGCAGCTCTAAGCATCTCTAGGATCTCAGCGCCCGCCTGGCTTACCCAGTTTTCTGCCAGATGCCCCAGTTCTCCCCGAGCACTCTCTGCTGCCCCCTCCACCCCATGCTGCCCCCACTTGACTTGGAAAAGGGCAGTGCCCTCTGGAGCTTTCCGGAGGCTGCTGCCAGCACTTGGGGTGCAGACTTCTGTATTTGTCAGGACTCTCCCTTCTGGTTTTGTTTTGTTTGTTTGTTTGTTTGTTTTTGTGGTACCGGTGATCGAACTCAGTACCTTGTGCTTGCCAGGCAGGTGCTTATTCCACTGAGCTATATCCCCAGCCCACTTTGGGGTTTTTGTGATACCAGGAATTGAACTCAGGACCTCACACTTGCCAGGCAGGTGCTGTGCCACTGAGCTGCAGCCCTGGCCTCTTCCTTCCTGTTGTGTTAGTAAATATTCAGCACTCCTTGCTTCTACCCTCAAAATGCCAACTGTGCTCTCTAGTTACAAGATAACAAGGAAGCAGAGGAGGAGGAGAAGGAGGAGAAAGAGGAGGGGGAGGGGACCGCATTACCCCTCGCATTTTCATCTGCCCCGGGAGAACATTACTAACTTTGTCTAACAGTGGCCAGAGCGAAGACCCTGCAAATACAGTCAACCCTGAGAAATAGTCCTTGGGGATAGATGCAGGAGGCTCAGCAGCAAAGTGCGTGTTTGTCCAGAGAGCACAGAGCCCAGGTTTGGTCTCTAAGAGCAAAGAAAAAAGAAAGAAAAAGACCTCTTCCAAAGCAAGAGAAAACCCACTTAAATTTGCTATTACACCCAGGCGTGGTGGCGCGCGCCTGTAAGCCCAGCACTCGAGAGGCTGAGGCAGGAGGATCAGTGTGAGTTTCAGGCCAGCCTGGGCTACAAAGTGAGCTCAAGGGCAGCCTGAGCTGCACAGCGAGACCCTGTCTCAAAGAGACAAGAGAAAGAAAGCGTCCTGTTCCCACGTGTGGGCCGGACGGCACTTCCCTTACAAAGCGCGGCCTTTCTCTCTGCCCAGAAGCAAACGGCTACTTTGCTCCATTGTTTTTCTCCCTTCTTATTTTTGGTGCCAGGAATTGAACTCAGGACCTTGTGCTTAGTGCTTGCGCCCTGAGCTGTATCCCTGGCCCTCTCTTGTTTTTCTTCTTTACCAGTACTAGGATTGAACCCAGGGCGTTTGTACTGAGCCACATCCCCAGCCCTTTTTTATTTGATGTTAGTTTTATCTTGTGGCAGGGTCTCACTAAGTTACTAGGTTGCCAGGCTGGGCTTGAGCCTGCAGTCCTCCTGCCTCAGCCTCCCAGAGTGCTGGGGTTAGAGCTGAGTACACCATACCCAGCTCCTTTCCCCTCCCTCCCTCCCTCCCTCCCTTCCATCCTTCTTTTCTATGTACATATATATAGAGAGATATAGATATATAGATTTTTTTTGCGGTACCGGGGATCGAACTCAGGACTTTGCGCTCTCCAGGCAGGCGCTTGTGCCGCTGAGCTATATCCCCAGCTGTCCTTCCTTTCTGATGGTACCCAGGCTCTCATGCAAACTAGGGAAGCACTGTACCGCTGAGCCACATGCCCAGCCCCTGTGTCCCTGGTTTCTGGTCTTGCAGCAAACACGCTTATTTAACTGAATCACCCGCAGAGGCCAGATGCAGAGACAAGCAAGTTTATTAGCCAGCAGTGGTGAGCACCCAGTGCATGACCACACACCGGCCCCAAAGAGCAGGAGGGAAGAACAGTTATACAGTTCCAGGTCCGGGGCTAGTTCCGATGGGGGGGCTGCTGATAGGACTTAGTGCAGCTACAGAAAATAGTCCTACAAAGCAGGGGCTTAGCTTGTGACAAAGGAACAAAGGTGTTGTAGGGAACAAGTGGTCTTATGACAAAGCATTGGGTGGGATCGGGTTAGGTAACCATGACAACGTTTACAAGAAACAAACTTGAGCCTTAAAATGGCACTAGAACACAAAATGGCGTTGATTTAGTTTTCTTTCCCATGTCACTGGTGTGGGTGAGTATAGGTTAGAGATCCAGGCAAGAAGGGCCCGGGATGTAGCTCAGTGGCACAAGAGCCTGCCTGGCCACTGCAAGGTCCTGAGTTCAATTTCCGATTTAAAAAAACAAAAACAAAAACATTGTCACCAAAGATCATGGAAAGAGAAGGAAGGTCAGCGTCATGTGTGCCCTCTGTGTTCTGTCTACGCAGTCACCTTTTGTCTGGCTGGCTCTGCACAGATGGCCCTGGCCAGCAACCTTTTCTGTACAGCTCTCTGCCGGGGTTCTGGGTCTACTCTCCATGTTCAGGGGAAGTAACAGCTGCACGGTCACCAGCCGCAGTGGTCCAGAACAATCCTTTGAGGTAAACACTCGGGCCGTGAGATCTGCTTCCGTTACCCTCCAGTTGCGTTCCCTGTTTGCTGCTGGAAGCCTCACACTTTGTGTTTCTGCAGCACGCCATCCTATGAGGGGGATCCAGCAAGGGTAACCGTGGAGTTTGTGCCTGCCCATGGGGAAGGACCTCCACCTGCTCGGTTTGATCGTCCCAGAGAGGGTTGCACGCCTGCTCTCCGCCGCTCTGACTTCTCCTGGAGCTACCTGCTGCTTCTCACCACCTGCCAGCCTCACTCACGAGGAAGCTGGGAGGTCCATTCTCGCCATGCTCCCTGATGCCTGGTCAGGGCTCTGCCACACGGGGACTGTCATTTCCACA
>PVLD010020198.1:0-34499 GCA_004027595.1 Dinomys branickii
CTTTCCCACGTCTCGCCCCGGCAGCCTGGTCCGCCCTACCACATCTCCCCCGGCATCTCAGAGAAATACGCCCAGTTTAAACTTCCCAGCCGAGGTTCCGGCATTCACGCTCACCAAGTCTGTCTCGAGCTGGTGGTGTTTATTAAGGAGGTTCGCTCCCTTGCTGCTCACCCGGTCGCCATCTTCCTGAGTTCCCTACTGTTTATTTTTTATAAATTCTGCTTTCCCAAGTTGTTGTGACATTTTCGTCAGCCACCATTTAGCTCAAGTTCACATCTTCTTACAATGTTTGGTTTGATCAATTGTGTTAAATAATATCTTAGTTCACCTTGGAATATTGAAACCAACTCTCTACAGTGAGATCACAAGAGTCACAGCTCCATTCTTGAACTAGCTTGATTTCAGCAATTGGAAGAGCGATGGGTAATATTAATGTTTCTCGTGGTGAATGTGTGCCGTGCTAACTCCTGCTGGTTTATTGAAAAGAATATTTTATTTCATTCAGAGTGACACATAGGAGTTAAATACAGGAAAAAGATAAGAATCTTCAAATCAGTTATGTGCTTGCTGCTGCTGAGACAAAATACACAACACCAAAATTAAGGAAGGAAAGGTTTATTTATCTCACAGTTTGTGGAGTTTCAGTCCATAATCAGCTGGCTCCAAGGCAGGGTGGTGTGGCAGAGGGGCAACAATTCCTGGTGGTGGAAGGCAGCAAAAGCAACAAAAGCACAAAGGGGAAAACAGGCTTCTTTTCTTCCCTTACATTGTATTGCAGGCTACTTGCCCTAGGGCAGGTGTAGCACTCACACCCATAATCCCAGCAGTGGACTGTCAGTCAATCACAAACTCTAGAAGCCCACAACCATGACTGCATGAGGCTCTGTGTGGCTGTGTAGACACAAAGCATAACACTGCTGGTAAAGTTGGCTAATGTACTAATGGGTTTCTCTCCTTTCTTTACATGAACAGAGCTGTTAACAGATGGACCTGTGGTTCCTCCTGTTGTCAGTTATTCATCCTTCCTAAACAGGTGCAGAATGACTTTTCGTGAATTACTTGTGAGTCAGATAATGAAGCTATACTGGCAAGCATGGTAATTAGTTCTCTGTTTATGTTGTTGTTACTACTTATGATGTATTTTCTTGTGGGAATAGTATGCAAAATGCATATTTGGAAATATGTCTATAGTGCCATAAGGCACCTTGGAATATCTGAGTGTAATTTGTAATCTTCCGTCCAGTGAGACAGTTTTATTGCTTTGTTTTATTTTTCTGGTGCTGGAGATTAAACTCAGAGCCTTTCACTTGCTAGTCAAGTGCTGTACCACCTTCATGTTACTCTGACTCATACCATATTCTTATAGTGATGTTTACTACAATTCGTATGCCATTCTCTTTTCATAGATGCGTTTAAAAATGCAGACTTTGGTACTTTGTAGTAAACTAAGTTAGAAAAATTAAGTCAGCAATCAGTGAATGCAGTGGTCCTTTGGTTTACAAGGGCTTTTGTTTGCACACAAGTTGATTCCTCTTGTTTTCAATTGTGGAAGAGCGCCAAAGGTTTGTGCTTTTCATTGGAAACATGAAAAATAAAATTATGCTTCATAATGTACAGGAAAATAGTCATTTTTTTGTCCTTTTTGGCAATCTTGTTTAGATAGATTCATGTTACTGTCCTCGCTTAGAGAATTAAATACAGAAAGGAAATTGAATGAAGAGAAGCAAACTACCAGTGAAATTACAAATCAAAATGTATAAATTGAACATCACAAATGATGGTTGTAAACCTTAGGATTTGTGCATTTGTTAGCTTGGCTTTGGACAGAGTGTGACCATCGGGCTCAGACAGCCCAGCTTCAATGAAATTAATTTGTGTGGTAAATTCCAGAAAGACCAACCCACAAGCTTCTCAGACAGTGGTGTGGAAAGAGATACATTCCCATTAAATCTGTCATTAACTTAAAAATGTTGAAGCGCATGCTGCCAAAACAGAATATATGGTAATTCTTTTTTTTGTTTTGCTTTAAAATGTGCCATTTATTTATTTTTCCAATTAGAGAAACAATACATTATCAAAACAGATAACTTAGAAAATTCAAAACTGCAATGAGGAAAATAGCGAAGGCCCCCTGGTCCAGCATTCCTAATGCTGAGAAGTTCAACCACCTCTGGGGACAGTAGAAAGGGCACATCAGGCTCTTCTGGGCTGGCACTGACGTCTCTTTCTCTCACTTAGATGTCCAGGCAAAGGGAACCCAGGGAGCCCCAGAGCTCCAGAGGGGCAGCAGGCCCGGTGCCAACTGGAGCAGAAGACAGCACTTCCAGGGCTTTGTGGTACTGTGGAAGTCCTTGCTTGGTTCCTGGGCTCTCAGACCAGGCACTCCCTTTCCGATCTGTTTGCTTATCTCGAAAGGGGAAAACCACCTACCTCCTGGGCCACTAAAGCAGTGGATCAAAACGTAGGAAGAACCAACGTTCTGTATGGTGCTTACAAGTCTGAACAAATGTCAAAGTACCAGTCAGGTCTTCCCATTAACCTACTTCATATCAACCCGGCCTCTTTTCTCCCTACACTGCTTGGGCTTGAACACTGGTGCCTTGGCACTGAGCTACATCTCTAACCCTTTTCAGATTTTTGCTAAGTTGCTAAATTGCCCCAGCAAATTTACATTCCTCCAGCCTCAACCTCCCAGAGTGCCAGGATTACAGGTATGCACCACTATACCCAGTTAATCCTGTCTTTTTTTTTTTTTTTTTTTTTTTTTTTTTTGAGACAGGGTCTCACTCTGTAGCTTAGGCTTGCCTTGAATTCTCTGTAACACAGCCTGGCCTCGAGCTCACAGCAATCCTCTTGCTTCTGCCTCCCCAGTGTTGGGATTACAGGTGTGGACTACCACACCTAGTTTCAGTGTGAAGGATAGAGTAGAGAAAATTGGAACAAAAGCCAGAAACACTCCACAAATCTTTCCAGGTAGTACAGAATGTTCGCTTGCAATGTGCTATAAATACACTGACCGTGTAATATAAGACTAAGGGCTATTCAGATGATTGGGACTATAAATAATATGATGACAAAGATAAAAGTCACCCAGTGAGATAAATAACCCAAGCTTCAACTTCTACAAAAGGCAGCACTGTCAAGATGCTTTTATCAGGGAACAAGTGGCTCTAAATGCTAAAACATAAATAGATCTTTAGAGAAGAAGAGCAAAAATTTTAAAAACACTAGGTTGTTTCCTATTTTTACAAAGCTCTATGCCTGAAAATCGACATCACGCCTGTGCTATTTGTTCAACAGTATTAATTTAAGAAAGGTGCCTCTTGATTTGGAGAATGAGTTTAAAACGTGATTGAATGGCCTCAAGGTATTTTTTGAGGAAGATTTCTTTTTTAATTTTTTTCATTTAATTTTTTTCATTTTAAAGATAATAATAAAATATATAATAATAAATAGCAAAATATGAACAACATAGGCAAAAACAAAAGCAATTCAGGGTTTCAGAACAAAATCATAGGAATTAACAGTCACTGTTATATTCCATATCGTGATGTTCAACATATTGCTTAGATTACCAGACGTAAGAATGCAAGATTGTTCAAATCATTAAAAAGAATGAAAAATAAAAGCAAAACTATTAGAAATGATACAGAGTTTCACTAGACAAGATGGTAGGGATTCACCAATTGTCGTTATATTGCATATTGCTGTTTTCAAATTAGTTTGTTCACCTTACCAGATATAAGCATGCAAAATTCGTCAAAAAGAAAAACATATTAGGCATTAACATTGTATTGTCTCCCTAGTGTAAGAACCTGAAAGAGTAAATAAAACCCAAAATGTACAATTGACCTTCTGAAAGGGAAAGAAATTGCTCAAAGGATGGAACAACTGGGATGAAGGAAAGGAGAAAAAGGAATTTTTAAATGAGCAAAATATTTTAAAGACATTGTAATGCAATTAGAACTTAACCAGAACAATCTGTTTGACTGACTTTAACCTTACTGTCTTCTGAAGGAGGTACCATCTTAACATTTATAAATAGGCTCAAAGATGCCCATTATATGATTAGGAGTCAATTTTAAGGGTCAATTGTAGGGTAAGATTTAGTCATCTCTAACATAATGTTTATGGTGTCAGGTTAATGGCAAGATATGAGCATAAGAGACGGTCCTCTCAGTACTGGCAAACCTTTTAGTGCTTTCGGTGATGACAGACACCCACTGCAGCACCTATGCCGCCGGTTCGCCAGCGCCAGACTATTCCTGAGGAATAATCTTAGAAGTACACTGAAGCAGGGCCTGGTATTCTAGCATTCACAGGGTCACAGTGTGTAGGATGTGTAGGATAGCAAAGGCTCAGTTCCCTGAGGTCATTTTCAGTAGCCTGGTTCTACATCGGAGCCCAGGAAAGAGAACTGCACTTGCAAAAGTCAAGTCGATTGGTGGGAGAGACGGGAAGCATTCTCAGGGCAGGAATAGGGGGAGGGCTGGGGACATGGAAATGGCTTCTCCGTCTTTTATGGCTCCCTGCATTGATTTACTCATGAATCCAGAGCTGAAAGTACTACTTCGGGACATGATAGGAGCTATATTCTCTTTTACTCCACAGCCTCTCCAGCATTTGGTATGGTTTGATTTATTGTATTTTTAAAAATTCTCTTTAAAATAAAAAGAACTATACTCTCTATTTGTGTCTTTTCCTATTTTCATTTCTAGGAGCCTAGCGAGACCCAGATAGATTACAAGGTACAAATATACAGTTCTTTTCGAATGTATTTTTATGAACTCCTTTAGATACTGCAATTTAAAATCACGAGACACAGAGTGCATTCTAAATGAGTGATTTTCCCTGGGAAACAACCCAGGGTCAGGGCCTTAAAATATTTCAGGTTCTTATACTAGTGACACAATACGGCATTTACACATGCAGGTCTGATTTATTATACTTATGAGTATGGTCTCTAGCTGTGTCCATTTACCTATAAAAGCCTCAAGATTATCTTTCTTTGTAGCTGAGTAGTATCCCATTATATAAAAATACAACATTATTTCATCCATTTCTCAGTATATGGGCATTTGGGTTCCTTCCACAATTTAGCAACTACAAATTGTGCTGCTATAAACATGGGTACACATATATCGCTGTGATAGGATGTTTGCAGTTTTGGGAAAATGCCCAGAAGGAGAATAGCTGGATTGAATGGGATCTCTAATCCTAGTATACTGAGGAATCTCCAAACTGATTGCTACAGTGATTTCACCAGTCTACACTCCCACTAGCAGTGGAGAAGGATTCAACAATCATTGTTAATTTCCTATCATCTTGTCTGAAATTCTGTATTGCTTGTATTTTTTGTGTTATTTTCTAACTGTGTGTTTGTTAATATATTTTCATTCTTTTATATTGAAGAAAAAAATAAAATGTTTTGAGCACCCTTGTTTCAATGAATCAAACATGACTCTAGAGCCACAGAAGCACTGGTATCAGCTTGTAGCTGAGGAGGTTGGCTGGGTGCTTCCCATTTCCCATAAAATGGCCAATATGTGGTTTGGAGTTGTGACCCCAGGAAATTCTGCTAATATTAAGAAACCATCTTTGTGCTTTGTAATGGGCCAGTAATGTGTGATGATGACTTAAAAGCCCAAAACAGCCTCATAAAATTGCTCTGAAACAAATACCAAAGGTGTTTCTTCTCTTGGCCTCCCTCGTTCCATACTTTTGACCATGCACCGCGATGATGAAGTGAATGGGCAGGCGGAGAAAGACAGCACGATGCCAGCAGTCCTTTGGATATTTACCATGCATTGAGAAGTGATTGAGGGCTGGGGATATAGCTCAGTGGAATAAGTGCCTGCCTAACCAGCACAGGGTCCTGAGTTTGATCCCCAGTACCGCCCAAAAAAAAAAAAAAAAGAGGCCATGAGAAGTGATTGGTGCAGACAAGTGGCTGGTAGATGCCTCTAGTCCGTCGGTGTGGAGATTCCCTTCCCACTCAGCTCTGCAGGAACATTTATTGGTTCCCTCTTTGTTCAGCAGCTCACTCATTCACACACACAGCCATCTATTGGTTTCGCACCGCTGTGACACAGGTTGCAGCCGAAAAGAAGCACAAATATCCTTCAGAACCAGAAAGTTTGAAGCGGGTCTCTCTGGGCTAATACGGACTTGTCAGCAGGGTTGTGTGTCTTACAAAGCATCCCAGGGGAGTCCTTTGCCCTGCCTCTTCCCGCTTCTAGGGGACTCCTGCATTCCTCTGCTCCTGGCCTCCGCCACCATCTCCAAAGTCCATTGCTCCAAACTGTACTTTGTCACATGGCTTTCTTCACCCTCCCTTCCCCTCCCCACAACCTCTCCTGCACTCCCTGCATTGGTACCGTCCCAAGACACCGCATTCATGGCAAGACCATTAGATTTGTTTGCCATGGAAGTAACATATTCAGTTTTCTTCATTAAAAACATGGAAATATTGTGCATGGCAGTGTTATTCTGTCTGCCAGGGTATTCAATAAGCTGTTGTTTAACTTACCATTTGGCAAGTAGAATTGTTTTCACTGACTTATTTTTGAATCCAATTTATGAATTCCATATTTTGAATTTCAGTAGGTTTATGATACGTAGATTTTGTTTTGGATATGCAATAACTTCTCCTGTGCTTTTTCTATAACTTAATTATAAAATGTGAAATATGAGAAAATGAAAGATTAATTGCTTCACAGCAAACCTTAGCTGGAACCTGGTCTTGGCGAGCCCCTTCTACCGTAGTAGAGTTCATGCATCTTAAAAATTGCATTTTTTTTATAATGTGAGAAACTCCATTAAGATGTTCACTTGCTGGGAATGGTGGCACATGTCCGTAAGTGCCAGCTCCTGGGAAGGCTGAGGGAGAGGAATCACAAGATCGAGGCCAGCCTGTGACAACATACAAAGAACTTGTCTCAAAATTAAATTTTTGAAATGCTGAGGCTATAGCTCAATGCATAGCATGCACAAGACACTAGTATAGACCTCAGGCCTAGCATGTGCGATGCCCTAGGTTCAACTCCAGCACTACAGATTTTTTAAAAATCTCATGTGCCTCTAAAATTTTAGCGTTTTTTTCCCCTTTATGTTTTGAAAAAGAAATCACAACATTTTCAGGAGCCCTTGAAAGTACTGTGGATTTTAGATAGTGTGGCTAGCAGTAGGTCCAGCCTTCATACTGCTGGAGTACATATAATCTCTTCATGCTTCAGAGTATATTCAAAATATCTTCTATTTTTGCTGTCTGGTGCTTAATTAATGAGATATTCCCTTCATATGTACAATCAATGCACACCTGTCTTCTGCAGTCCTTACCAGAAATGGGCATTTTTCCTGGAATATCTGATTGTTTTTTCTTCTGTAGTGACAGTAGCACATACTTTCTGAAGAACAAACTACATTATTTATTCTTCTTGCTCATTATATGAATTTTATGGACTCTGTTCTTTTGTGTGTGTCCTTTTTTTTTTTTACTTCAAATTCAAAGAGGTTTTAGTCTTAGGTTGGACTGCTTGCTTTCAAATGGCTTTTCAGTTGCTGCTTTTTAAATTTAATGTTTCACTTTTCTGATGCTGGGGGTTGAACTTAGGGATTTTTAAAAATGAGTACCTTTTGAATTACTTCAATCAGTCCTGAAAGTTATATATTCTGTTCTTTATATTTATTACTTTCCCTTTTCACATATGTCCTCGAGGTATAGCATCAGAAAGGATACATGTAAGACATAAATTTTATGACGGGTAAATATATTTGTGCTTTTCCTGAGTTCATGTCATTATTTTTCGCTAAGAACCATAAGGAAATCTTTATTTTCTGCAACCACAGCCACATGGGAAATGTCTTAAACAAACCTAATCTCATTTATGTGTAAATAATTGACAGAATCTATTCACCTCTACCACTGGTGAGATGAGTTTTACTTTGTTTTCTGGAATTTTGCAAAGACATGAAATCTTTTTCATTAAGTCATGTGTTTCTAATTTTACATTTTAATTGATGCTTTAGAAAGAGTCTAATTCAAGCCTACAGAATTATGTAACATCTCCCTTTGAGCAAAAGCCAAGAAAGTTCTTTCCAACAAGAATTCTTAACACTTTGGAGTTTGCGTCAACTCTGCTTTTATCAGATTTGTTTTAGATTTGACCCCCACTGTTCGTCTAAATTAGATTGGAAATTGAAGAGCAAACAATGCCTGTGGCAGTAAGCCACACAAGTTGGGAAGCTTTAGAAAAATAGCAGCATGAACATGAATGAGCCACCTTGACCTTGGAGTCATTAAATCATCCTGCTGATAATAGAAATAGCTTCAGTATGCGAAACCGTGATGAACTCTTGATCTGTGAAACATGTGCAACTCAGAAATAAGATAACTTTTGTCTCATATAACCCAACTAATCAGAAGTTTCCATTTTTACCACTTGGCCTTTTTATTCTTAATGTGAGATTCTTTGCTTCTGAAGTAAGGTAGTGTCAACTTCCTTTCTATTTCATTTCGTTTCTTCTGTCTTTCCTCCCATTTCCTTAAAAAATTTTTTCCACTAGTGCTCGTTTGTAGTACATAATGAGTACTTACAGCATGGGGAGTGGGTGCATGTATATAATATATCTTTTTATTCCCTCTCCCCCTCATTTTTCCTTTCTCCCTCCCACATCCCTTGGTCCCCTTTCCATCTATAAAAGATTTATCTTTGAGCTCAACTTGCATTTATTCTTACTTGTTTTCTTCTAAAACTGAATGAACGAATGAACAACAATTGTAGCTGGGCATGGTGACACACGCCTGTAATCTCAGCACTTGGGAGGCTGAGGCAAGAGAATTATGGCAGGATTGAGGCCAGCCTGGGCTACCAAGTGAGCTCAAAGCTAGCCTAAATGCATGATGAGACTTTGTCTCAAAAAGACAAAGTGAAATAAAATTAAAATTAAACAAATAATCATAATAACAAGAATGTAGGTAATCCTGTGTAATTGATGTCTTGAAATATAGTGTCCTTTCTTCCTTTGCCTATTGCAAATGCATTCTGAGGAGACTCTAATGCCATTATTCTTTACTATTAGTCCAAAATCATCATATAAATTCATCATTTGGGGAACTCTCCCTAATACCTACTGCTAGGCCAAGTGCTTTAAGAAATATAACAATGGATATCATAAAGATGTAATTTTATCAAGAGCCTATAGGGACCACCCCATGTGCATCACATAGCTCAGTCATAAGTCATAGATGTCTACAGGCCATATACTTATGACATGGACATTGGAAATAGAAAAGCCACTCTTACCATGCAGGACGATCTCAAATAGTCTGTCAAATATGACCTAGACTGTAAAGAATGAGAAACACTTTGGCATATATACCAAAGATACACCTGTACAGAGGCATGGGTTAGAATACCTACAAATAGAGTAAGTACATTGGTTTTACTGGGAAGACAGTGTGTGGTCTGCAGAGAAGAGCAATCATGCTAGACAGGTGGGCTGGAGGAAGGTCTTAGAGAACTTGGACATCAACAGGAGAGTTTTGTATTTAATTAGAGAATGATAACTCCTTAGCAGCATTTAAGTATATATGCGTTTTATTTTTCATTTATACATAATTATATACCTTAATGAACTCCCATATGATCACTTGCTACTATAACGTGGTTGTAGGTGTACTCGTGGGAGATGAGCTTTGCAGTGGTATGTAAGAAAGAGCAAAAAGATATGTAAGAGGGTAGAAAGATGACAGGACAGAAGCAGACTGGGAAGTTTCTCATGAAAGTTTAGATTTTCTAGGCTAAGAATCAGACTAGGGTGCTTGTAATAACTGTTTAGGTGGCAGATGATTTGCCTCTGTGTGGGAGCCAAGATTATCAACCCCTAAACTGACGTTAAGAACACTGGAAGATCTCAAAATAACACACCCTCCATTTTAATATTCAGCATCGAAACTACTTTCCTACTTCCGTGCGGCAGAACCGCAGAGTTAGAGACTGAAGCCCACATCTGGGTATGAGCTCACAATCCTGTAGGTCAAGAATCCAGCAAGACATCCCCACCTGTGTCCTTTGCTTGGGCTGTCCCATGGCCAAAGCCCAGAAAACAGGCAGTCTGAGCTCTTCCCTGAGAGTCTGAAGATGAATCTACCCTTGAGCTCATTCCTGGAACATCTTGTCTCCTTGCTCTTATAGAAAGGAAGTCTTTGGTCTCTTGCTGGATGTTGGCCAGGGGTCACTCTGTTGTTAAAGAATTCCACCACAGTTCCCTTTGTCTTCACAGCCAGTGTTATGGTTGATACAGTTTGTCAACTTGGGGAGTCTAGAGATTTGGCTGAGTGATTCAGCAAGAAGCCAGGGTGCTTACTTTGTACACATCCTGAGCCTGTGAAAGAAGAGGGCATGGAGATTGTATGAGAGCTACATGCCCCCTAGGTGGAGGCAGGCTGCTTACAATGTAAGGGTGAAAAGAGGCTGCTTGCAGCCTTTCCTCCCTTTTGCTGGTTGTTTTTGCTGTGCTCTGCTGCCATGAACGCTTGCCCTCGGCCATGTGCCACTCTGCCTCAGAACAAGGCAAGTATGGACTGTAACCTCCACAAACTATAAGCTAAATAAACCTTTCCTTCCTTCATTTTGGGTGTTGGGTATTTTGTCTCAGCAATGAGAGAAAAGTAACCAAGACAGCCAGCAATGATGCCTTGTCTTCATATGAGGCCCCAGACCTGTGGGACTTCCTCTTCTGCTACCAGCCGGAGAAAACAATCTATTTTTACATGACTCATACAACAAAATCAGAAATCTCCTCTTTTAATTAGCTCAAAGTGATTAGTAACCTTAGGTATGCCTTCAGAAAATATCCTTTAGCTTATAAGACAACAGAAGGGTGTGAAATGATAGTCATAGTTCTGGAGATCAGGCCGTCGTGTGGTTGGGACATTCTAGAAGTCTCCCCGCCACAGCATCTCCTAAGGAACTACTTTAACTCAGGAGTGATCTAATGTTCCTCACACTTTCTCCTTGATACTCTCTGCAGAGTTGGTTGCCATTTACATTTTAATTCAAGAACTAAAGCATAGGGAATGTGCAGGTGAGGAGATAGAGGCTGATGTGAAGCAAACACAGAGCCCAAAAATAGTTCTGTCTTTGAAAAGTGTGGGCTAAGCGCATGTGCCATGAGCTGGCACAGACTGCAGCTAGTCAGGGGCCGGGAATATATTCAAACGTGAAGAAATCTGTCACCACTCGGCTTTCACCAGCCGACAGAACTTCAGACCACAGCAGCAATGAGCATAGTTGGGCTTGGTGGTGGTAAAAATAGACAATTATAAATGGAGTACAAGATTTCAAAACTGACTCCACATACCACCTGAGAATTGCCCTGTTTGTTTTATGGTGGTGAGATCCAAAAGACAGTCATCTGAAGCTCGTTTACGCAGAATGTATGGGACTGTAGCTGGGTTTTTTTTTTTTTTTTGCTATTGCAATCTTCTGTCTCCTAGAGAGAAATTAAAATCCACAGACTCTCTACTGCCACCCGCCTGTGCCTGTGTTCATTGTGCCATATAACTTGCATATCACCGTCTTCCTTCACTTGGTCGCTTTTCCTTTGTGGCTACCCACAGTAAGAGGAATTGCTGAACTAAATTCTATAATGGGGAACCCGCTCGACTTTACATTTAGAAAAACAAAATAATTCGAAAGTCAAATATGGAACTGGTACTGAATGGAAAAAAATGTTCTGATGGGACACGCCACTGGGACTTATGTCGGGCTTGTTAACTTTAAAAATTAACATGGCATCAAGAATGATATTGAAGCCAATGCTACGGACAAGGACAGACTAAGTGGCCTGTAGGGAAATCGAGGGCAGGTACTTCCTTGTTCTGCTTCTCTCTCTCTCTCTCCCCTCCCTTTGCCTTGCTCTCTCCCTCCCTCCCTCCCTCCACCCACCCCCATCTCCTCCCCGGCAATTGGGTGGTCAGACTTTCAATTCAAATTATTTCATCTTTTCTTTTTACAGAGCTGTATGACATCTTCTTATAGTTTATCCTTTCATCAGAAAAGCTCGATTTCTTCTCAGCGTGTTCCTTCTGGGGTCTGGAATGCTGTAGCAAGCTATGGCTTGTTAAAGAACCCGTTGTCATAGTTTCAACAATGATAAACTATATCACTTGCAACAAGCCTGCATAAAATCAGTCTGGACTGTTATATTGACACTATGGACTGTGATATTAACAGGGAACTATATATATAATGGATATGCACACATATGTAATTATTTATGCATTTAAACCAAGTTTATTGGAAGTTAAATACACTATATGGAAATAGTGACATAGTAAAAAATTGTGGTAACAAAGAAGATATTTTTGAGAGGTATGAATTATTCCTTATGGGAAAAAAATTTCACAGACATTTACAATGGAATCAGGCATTTTAAAAAATAAAATACAGCTTTAGACTTAATTTTCTATGAAAATTGGGTACAATCACCAGAGTAATGTCACATTCAAAGTTTAAACCACAACGTTTTTCCTTACATGAAATAGAATTTTTGGCATTAAATATTTATCAAATGAGTTAAGAGGCAAATTTTTAAATTTAGGTACTTTTCATATAACTTCTAATGGAACTTGGAGATGTCCAGATGGAACGCATTGTTCTGATTGATAGAGTGGCCTTAGTAAGATACTATAAACACAGGCTACACAATATTTCTTAGTTGTCATAAATTTAGACTTGGAATAAGATTCCAATATTAAAAGTAGAAATAATTTCCATGTTGTGTTTCCTATTTTGTCCTTAGCCTAGAGGTAAAATCTCATTGGAGTGAGGTCAGTTTTTCATTGTGGGAATGAGAACGATGTTTGCAGAGGTATTTGCCTACATTTCCCAAGGTAAATTTTAAAACCACAAAGGCAGCCTCCAGCCAGCATCCCTGCCTTTTTTTTGAAGAAACTAATCACAAATTAAAAAAAAAAATTTTCTTCATGCCCAGTGGAGCACTGGTGGAAAAGCTTGGGAATGCCCTGGGATCCTTGCTCAGATGACTGTGGTTGGTAGAAAACACACTGGAATCTGAGAGGAGGTGGGGAGGCTGTAGCTGATGGAACAAGAGGCACAGGATGGCCAATGAACAGCCAGCTATGCTCTTACCACAGAAAAAAACAGAATCATCTTCATTTCCACACTCCGCAGAATAGCAAAAACATATGCATCATTCTCGAGTTCTAGAAACAATCGTTGGCTTTTTGTTTTCGGTTTTTAGAAATTCATCTTTGGAAGAGACAAGACCCCAATTATGTTTTGTTTATTTTTTTCTCTCTTAGAGAAAGGAGCCCATAGGTGACCTCAAAGCAGAAAAAACAAATAACCCTTAGAAATGAAAGTACTGTGGAAAGGGTCTTAGTCTTGATGGTCAGCACTAAACAGTCTGGACAGAGCCCAGGGATCGTTTATATCCTGAAAAGTAGAGGACATCCGAGATGGCAAGAAGAGATTCAGACACAAGAAAAGAGAGTCTCAACACAACCAAACAAGTTCACTCCCTAAATAGAATCCAGGGATGTAGAAATCTGTGGCATACCTTCAACACCACACACAAGCGCACTGCAGTGTACAGTGAGTGCTACCTCACATGCATGGGGGGTAATATCATTTTGACTGTAAATGGTTGCAGGTTATAGAAATTTTTTTGTGTGTATTCTCAGTTTGTTCCTAAACATTTCATAGCAGCCCCGTTCAAGAGTGAACCAGGTATGAAAAGGGGCCTCATTCATGATATTTCAGTTATTCACAATTATGAGGTGTGATAAAAGCATATGGTGAATATTTAAATTCTTAAAACATATTTTAGCCAGATGTGGTGGCACATACCTGTAATCCCAGCACTCTGAGCAGGAGGATTGTTGCAAGTTTGAGGCCAGCCTGGCCTACAAAGTGAGGTCAAGACCAGCCTGAACTGCAATTTTCCTTTTCTTTCTTTCTATTTCTTCCTTCCTTCCTTCCTTCCTTCCTTCCTTTCTTTCTTTCTTCCTTCCTTCCTTCCTTCCTTCCTTCCTTTCTTTCTTTCTTCCTTCCTTCCTTCCTTTCTTTTTTCCTTCCTTCCTTCCTTCCTTCCTTCCTTCCTTTCTTCCTTCCTTCCTTCCTTCCTTCCTTCCTTCCTTTCTTTCTTTCTTTCTTTTTTCCTTCCTTCCTTCCTTCCTTTCTCTCTCTTCCTTTTCTCCATTCACTCATCCTCGTTCTTTCCTTCTGAGAAGTTTCTTTAATGATTACTTTTTGACCAATTTCACATGCTTATATGTGGTAATCTGAACAACTACTTTGAAGACAGTAATATGCAATATAACAATCATTTTTGAATTCCCATCATCTTGTTTTGTGACATTCTGTAGCTTTTCTAATGTTTTTATTAATTTTTTATTCTCTATAAATTAAAAAAAAAATCAAAGCAGTCCCCCTTGCTTTGAAAACACTCACCCGGTTGTGCTTGACACTTCCAAAAGCAGTTTTGGATGTTCTGTTTCTTGAGTGTCTTTATGAGGGGTGGTTTAAAAATATAATGAACACTGGTGCTTGGTGACAAGCAACAGAAAAGAAGCCCTGCAAGGACATTTTGGTGTTTCCTTCCTTATCTGCTGTATTCATTGAATCTGGCACAGTGTGACTTCCAGTTCTTCCCCAGAGTCAAAGTGACCATGAGAGGTGAACTTTTATTAACCAATTTAGGACACCAGGATCACCACAACAGCAGAACTAAAAACTCACAAGAGAACTTCCAGACCTGCTTCAGAAAGTGGCAAGGAGCATAACACAAGTGCTTTCAAAGCAAGGGGGAATACCTTGAAGGGAGTTCATGACAACGTATCTTTTCCTAAACATCCTGAGAAGGAAAATATGAAAACATCACTATTCAAAGCAGCCTGGAAAAAAACAGTAACTTAGGAATTAACTGAACGAAGGGAGTAAAAGACCGTGAATTCCTATCATCTTGTCTAGTGAAACTATATCATTTGTAATTTTTAAAAATTCTCTTGAATGGTTTGATCAATCTTGCATTCTTACCTCTAGTAAGGTGAGCAACTTCATTGAAGATAACAATATATAATATAAAACTACTATTAATTCCTATCATTCTTTTCTAAAAGTCTCTATCATTTTTATTGTTTTTGCTTTGTTTGGTTTTTGTGTATGTTTTTGGTTTTTTGCTATTGTTCTTTTTTTACTATGCTCTTTGAAATAAAAAAAGAAAATGATAGTACCTTTAAAAAGGAAGTGGAAGAGGCCATCAGAAAATGATTAGTTGTCCCCTGGTCCTGGATAGGCAGGACCAGTATGATCAAAATGGTCATACTTCTGAAACTGTTATAAGGCTAAATGCAGTCACAATCGAATTACCAAGAGCATACTTCACAGATCTAGAGAAAACAATTCTAAAATTCACATGGAACCAGAAGGATCCAAAATATCAAAGGCAACTTGAGCAACAAGAGCAAAGCTGGAGGCATCACAATACCTCAAAGAAACAATAAGAAAAATCACAGAGTACAGGAACTAAAACAGGTATGTGTATCAGTGGAACAGAACAAAGGGTACAGAAACCATCACAGATGCATTTGGCTACTTGATCTTTGATAAAGTGGCCAGAAGCACATGTGGTAAGAAAGATCGCCTATTCAACAAGTGGTGCTAGGGAAACTAGTTACCTGTTCGCAGAAGACTGAGACTGGACGCATGTCTCTCACCACAAACTAAACTAAGATAAAAACAGATCAAGATCTAAACATTAAAATAGAAACACTGAACCTAATGTGTAATGCTTGATACCTTGGGTCAACCTGAGAAATCTAGAGGTTTGGTTAAGTGACTCAGCAGTTCTGCATCCTGGGGTGAAAAGGACATGCCCTTACCCTCCTGGGATGTTGCTCATTGGTGTCAATTTGGGAAGTTTAGAAGGGGAACTGTGTGACTCAGCAGGGAGCCAGGGTCCTTATATTGCATTCATCCTGAGCCTGGGCAAGAGGAGAGCATAGAGATTATGTGAGTGCTACACGCCCCCTGGGTGGGGGCAGCCTGCTTACAATATAAGGGAGGAAAAGAGGCTTGCTCTTCTCTGCCACTCCTCCCTTTTCTTCTTGTTACTTTGCTGTTCCATCACCATGAACTGTTGCCCTATGCCATGTGCCACTCTGCCTTGGAGCCAGCTGAGTATGGACTGAAACCTCCACAGACTGTGAGCTAAATAAACCTTTCCTTCCTTCGTTTTGGGCATTGGGTATTTTGTCTCAACATTGGGAGAAAAGTAACCAAGACAGAATGGAAGATATAATATGTAAAATATTTGAAGTCATAGGTGTAACAGGGAAGGATTTCCCAAACAGAACTCGGCTGAACAAGAAATAACAACAAGAATTAATACATGGGATTGCACCACATTAGAAAGCTTCTGCACAGCACAGGGATCAATCAGCAGACTGAAGAGACAACCTACAGAATGGGAAAAAATGTTTCCAGCTCTTCCTCAGACAGAGGATTAATATCTATAATCTATAAACGACTCAAAAAGTTAGTGCACCTAAAATGAAAGGCCCAATTAATATATGGACAAGTGATATGAACAGACACTTCTCAGAGAAAAAGGGAAGGGCTAACAAATGTGCTGAAACAATTTTTTTAAATTTAAGCAATCATGCTATTTTTTTACATTGTATCTCATATTAGCATGCATTATAAAAGAGATAATACTATTTCTACATAGTTTTCAAATAACAGCTTGATAGTAGTAGTTGAACAAGAATATTTTTGTTTTTGCTTTGTTATGTTTTTGTCTGCATTGGTATTTTGCTATTTTTTCATTGTTACTATTCTCTTTAAAATAAAAAAAAAAAGAACTGAATCAAATTGAGTGGTTAGGTTCAGTGTTCACCTTATGGAGAAGCTTGATTCAGTTCTCATCCAGTTTAGCATTAGACCAGAATCATGGAGAGAATTGAGTTCATGAACCGAGGTACCACCAACTGTATCTACCTCTACCTTTATTAATTCCACATTAATTTGGAGCTTTGGTTCCCTTCACAGATTTTTAATCTCCCTCTTGGCTTACAAAGGCTCTTATTGCCTTGATATAAACAACACATTTTGCACTTCTGCCCATTTTATTTCATGTAGCAGATACAGTTCTTCATCTTTTCAGAACCAATCAAAATGCCCAATCACTTGAAGTCTCTCTTCGCTGCTGTTTTTCAAAGCTGCTTTTTTTTTTTTTGCTTTAAAGGTAATAAAAAAACAAAAACCAATAACCCACTTAACCTTCTGTTGCTCTTCCTGTTTGGGCAAGATTGAGTTGTTATTTTGGCAGAAGGATGCATTGAGGAGTGTACCTAGTGCGTCAGATTTATTCAGACTCAGAGTGGATGACCATGGCTCTTTCTGGTCTTGAGTGTTTGTGCTCTTGTGTCTCTCCACAAGCAAATGCAGCTGAGGGCAGGAGTCAGTTGCTCCCAGCCTGCTGGGATCCAGATTAAGTTCCTTGATGGATGCTGGCCAAAAGCTGGCATAGTCTGTGGCAGCAACACTGTGGTCCACTCTATGTAGACATCACAGTTTGTGCTACCAAGGACGAAGTTACAGTGTCTTACAGCCTAGCCATACAAGCAAGCAACATCCCTTCAGCTTTGCCACATTTTGTTCATCAGATCCAGTCGGTAGATGAGGCCCACACACAAAGGAGGGAATTGCTCCCAAAAGCATGAATCGCTGGAGGCGAGACCTGAAGGGGTCCTTTCTATCTTGCTTAAATTGTGCCATCTCACACGCCATGTTAGGTTTTAATGGCTGACATCACTTTTCGTATAAGCAAATGGAATAGTTTGTTAAAGTAGATTAGGCATAAATAATAATCACCACAATAAATGGGAAAATTTCTAGGCACCTTTGTGTGTTAGTAGACCCGGCCCTCTTTCCCCTCCAGCATCATCTGCTCACACAGTTCAGAACTGTTGCACCTATCACCTAGGAGCTTGTAAACATAGGGAGTTTCAGGCTTCATTCCAAAATCATACTCCACACTTTTTAAAAACGTTCACTGTGATGGCGCATGCCTGTAATCCCAGCCACTGGGGAGGCTGAGACAGGAGGATTGCTTCAAGTTCAAGGCCAGCCCGGACTACAAAGTGAATTCAAGGCCAGCCTGAACTACCCAGCAAGACCTTGTCTCAGAAAAAGTAAAAAAAAAAAAAAAAAATTGCTGATAAATGCATTGTAAAAGGTTATAGAAATGAGATAAATAGCTAAATCCATATTGCTGTAGAGACAAGACAGTTACTCAAAAGAAAATAAATTATGGTAGGCTATGGCATATCAATATAAACTATGACTGTCTGAGTAACTATTTATTTTTCAGATCCATATTGACTTTATAATTCTAGAAGATGCTGATAAATTCTAATATCCTGACTTTTTAAAAAACGTAGTAGACTTGTGTGCTCGTTACCATTTGAGAAGCACTGATGTAGCCTAATGGTTCTCAGATTGGACTGCTTATTAGAGTTAGCCTGACAAACCTTAAAAGGATGTCCCTGGGATATTTTTTGTAGGGGATTTTTATCTTTTCCACTTAGAGTAAGCCCTGGGCAACTTCCCACGTGATTCCAATGTATAACAAGTATTGAGAAGTGAGTTATCACTCCGTGTTGTGTAACAATCTGTGAGAAAAACAAAAATGACAGCACAATTTTGTTTTCACGAATTTTCATTTGTACGCTATAAGATAAAGTTATTTTTAAATTGCACTCTTTTGTGCCACACTGAACACGGGAGAAGGCCTTACCCCAATCTAATACAACTTTAGCACCTAATCTTCATAAAAAACGGATTCAGACAAGCATTTCCAGGAACCCTTTTCAGTTTTACCTATTTATTAAGGATTATGAAATCCTAAGTGATACTGCCAACCACACCGAAGAGACATATTTTCAGTTCTTATTGTTGATGCTACCCAGTAAGTGCAGAAAAGCATTAAGTGGAATATGTCCTTACCAATCCAACTTCATAAAAATTATAAGTTCAATTTGAACTCATTCCAAGAAACATGTGGGTTCCAGTAGGGAAAAATCAGCCAGTGTAAAAAAATACAGCTTCCATGAATTTATATTATAAAATGTATTCATAGAGATTGATAATACACAGATGCGTATTTAAGAAGAAAAAATACTGAACACACTTTGTGTTTGTATTGTTGCATGAGCACTTGAAATAAAAGCACATACCGGAACTAGGTCTGTATCACTTTGGGAAGGGAGATGTAGCTCAAATTTTATTCAACTGTATGTGCAATGGCCCCTTGTGATCAGCATAAGATGAAGAGGTGCATTCATGAGACCACACAAATACAAAATAACCTTCTGGTAGAGGGACTGACGTGGCACGGGAAAAGTAGGTCTTGACTCTCAGGTGACACAGGTGTGGCAGTGACTTCAGATGCCACCACTGTCAACATTCTGGAGTGGAACAGATAAGCTTGATAAGGATGTAGAAGGAGGAGGAGGGCAGAGAAGACTGGAAATGATCTTTTGGCCCTTGGAAAAAATCTGGACTTTTGGTATAAGGAGAGAAACTGAAACCTCAGGAAGAAAAAATGAAGACAGGAATGAACAAGGTATATTCATTGTCATGGATAACTTCAGATTTAAGTGCAGAGAAATCAGTGGATTGACAACTGGTGGTCAACTTATGACCCCAGCTGAACTGAGTCAGCGTGGTACTGGGTGTGTGAGGCCCACCTGAGGATTGTTGCCAGCAGCATAAGAGGCAGAACTGGAGAAGAAGACAGGCTGTTGGGAACTGAGAGAAGGCTGCTAGGGGCTGTTAGAAGCTGTAAGGAGCTATTGGTTCTTTTGGAGGAGCTTGTCATGCTGGCTTTCTGATGAACTTGGCGGTCTTCATCCTCCAAGGAGCTCGGGAGCCTGTTGGCATTGAGAATAGCTTCAGTTCACTTTGGGGGAGCTCTGATCCTCACTTTGAGCATTGCCTCCTGGCTCCAGAGGGGAAGTGGGTGCATTGCTCAGTTTCCTGGAGAAACCTGTTGTATTGGCTTTCCTGATGGGAACTCAGTTGTCCTGATCATCAGAGGAGCTCAGGGACCTCACTGTTGTTGAGAATGGCTGTGGTACTTTCCTGGGGAGCTCTAGTTCTTTGTGCATGGCTTCCTGGCTCCAGTGTAGATCCCTCTTCCTGCTAGCACAGATCCTTCATCCTGCTGGCACAGACTTCCTAGATTCCACCATTGACCTTTGGGCCTTCCCAGAGTAGATCCATGAAATAGATCTGCATGAGACATCATCATGGGCTATAGGCCTCCATTTGGACTCATGGGAGGCATTGTCATGGGTTCTAGGTCTTCAGCTGGACTCATGCAGAACATTATCATGGGATCTAGGCCCTCAGCTAGATTTCTTGGGCTTAGTGTGTGAACAGATTTCCTGTTTTGTATATCATCCTTTGGATGACTATTATAAATAATCTTATAAAATATGTGTCCTGTATTTTATTGTTTCCCCTTGCAAGTAACTCCCAAACAATAACAAGAAGTGATAGACATTATCTAATAAAGTCTTGTGCTAAAGGACTTAGGGACAAAGAGGAAGATGTGATCAAAGGCCTCAGAGCTGCAAAGTCATTCGGTCATCAGAAGGAAAATCTGGCCTGCTGAAACCCCACGAGACTTATGAAGCCGCTCGAATCTCCTACCTTTAGAGAGAACCCTTCATTTTAGAGATTCATAGCCACTTCCAGCTTAATTTTTTTTTATAAATCTCGGCTTGATTTTTATAACTCTGGTTTTAAATAGTGTATTACCAGTCTTTGTCTTCTAATTTTCTCGTGGTTTTAGCATTTGAACTTTAAAAATGAAAGAAGAGGTGAGATGCATGTGAAACCCTTCAGTACTGATGAGAGTCAGGAAAGGGTCCAGTAGGATAGAGACGGGAGAGGACTCCCAGTTACATCTAAAGGAGGCATTTCTTCAAAGATGTTCCTCACCCATTCCACGCACATGTGATGAGGACACTATAGATAATCTTCGATGGTACTTTTTGCAATCTAGCTGGCACTGCAGTGATGGCTTGAATCTGTTTATCTCTCTGTGGATAGAGGCTGTCTGTTATTTCTTGGTTTGCCAAATTCCTGGGCATATATGGCAGCTTCCCTGCAAGCCCCTGTCAATCAAATTTGGCTTTAGCCATGGGAAAGCAGAAACAAAACTTAATCCAATTCACTGGAGACTCCTGGGAAACCGGAGAGAAACATCAAAATCCTAGCACAACCACAGCCTAGGAACGGTGGCCCACCATGATCCCTGCCACAAATAGTGCAAAGTTCCAGAGAAGTCTCAGATATCTTTAACTGGCAACGTACCCCGTGATAAAAATGTATGCAATTATTAAATTTAGCCAGGCGAATATTTCTTGCTTTCTCTCTTCCAAGCTCATGTTACCCCAGTATAATAAAGGAAATAGCCAAGAGTACTTTGACCTGTACCCTTGTTAAGTGAAAGAAATGCCACTGCTTAGTATTAAATGAGATCATCATTTCCATATTGTAAATATTTCCTGTAGTAGGAATTATTTATTTTTATTCTTGTAGGATTTTTTAAGGCTATGTATGCAATTGTTGGTCCTTTTCCGGTTAAAAGGAGAGGGTCTGCCTTTTCAACTATCTCTTGTGAACAAGAAAGAAACTTAAATTAAAAAACTTTAGCATAAGTTGCTAGGATATACATACTAGGATGAATATATATCTTTTATTTCTCAAAGACAAAATAGAAAAAACTGAATCATTTCACACTACCCATGTTTGTCTTGGGAAAAAATAGTGCATTACAACATCAAAAGGATAGTGTAGGAGTCGATTGGTAATTTTTAAGTTATGCAAGAAAAATCTAGAAGAACAAAAATACCAGCCACTCACATTAGTAACTTTTAAGTTATCTAAGGAAAACCTAAATAACAGAAATCACACTTACATTGGAATCGTACCAGAACTATTTCAAACTACAGATTCTTAGGTCTTGTGTTGGATATTCTCCTTCCAACAAGCTGAGGATATGTATATGTATATGTCTGTATATATAAAGCTGATGTGTATCCTCACGTCACTTTGGTGCGCTGACAAATTTAGGTGCTACTAGTGTAACTTTAAATTTTCTATGCACAAATAAGGAATAAGAAGCCATCACAAGCTGTATGACTTGCTGAAAATAGTTTTTGTTGTGTGGCAGTAAACACCAGTCCAACACTTAGAATCCCAATACTCCCAGGGTTTGCGGCAAAGTGAGCAAACGTGGCCATCTGTCCCGAGCAGAGCATCGTGTTCACATCTATGAAGGACATAGAAATGAAGAAGATTTGTCCCTTTCTTTTACAACTGCACATAGTAACAGGCAGGCTTAAGAAGCAACCATGGCAAAACTTATACTAAAAGTCTCCATTACATAAAGATGACACTAAATTAAACTGCATGGGGATATAGAAAGAACCTTTAGACATGGTTGAGAATCAGGTACATCTCATGTAAGAGGATGAATGAAGCACACTCTCGGAGCACAAACCAGATGCCCATAAAGGGAGAATGAGAAAGAAATTACCCAGCAGAGAACGTAAGGCAAGTATCAAATTCCTGCATGGTCAGGGAAGTGTGAACCGGAGCATATGGCGGTAGAACTTGAAACAAACAAAACATGCTAGCTGTTATGTTTTGAGCAATTAGGTTATGGTGACTACAGGCAGAGCTTGAAAGTGCAGTGCCTACAGGGACCAGGGAGGGACCACAGAGAGAGGTGCCTGGGAAGATGGGGACAAGATTGAGAATTGGAGACAGAATGGTCCATCCAGAGTTGGGGAAGACCCATCATATTTATGGTGTTCTCCTCCCTGAAGGATGGACATAGCCTCCAGAGGCCATTTTGATCCATTCAGAACTAAAGGTCGTTCCTATGCTATAGTGTCTCCCCAGGTGGTGTACACCATGCCCAAGACTTCAATGCCATCTGCACGTTGATGCGGCCAGGTGCGTCATCTCCTTTCCTTAGTCTCAGATTTTTATTGTCTAGCTCTATTTCAACATCCAAATGGATATTTTGGCTGCACCTGGAAATTAAACATAACTGCATGGGCTAATAATACCCCTCAAAAATATCTCTTCCAGCAAATGCCCCCTCTCTCGCAGTCTTACAGCATCTGCCCCCAGTCCAGTCATTCTGATTTTATGTGCTGGCTATCTCTCACATCCATAAACCATACCCAAGCACTGCCAGTGTACACTAAGTTGCCATCAAGTCTTCCTGTTTGGAGGGGTGGGTAGGAAGGATTAATACTTTCTCAATATTGCACACATGAGCTCATTTTCCATTGTTAAAACAAAAGACTCCAGAGAGGATACTTAGTAAAAGTAAATTAAAGAAAGAAACAAAAGCAAAGAAATTCATTCAGCTCTCAGTTTCAGAGGTTCAGGAGCATTGAACTGATTTTTTCCTCAGCTCTGGTGAGAAATGCATGGATGGATCAAAATGATGGAAAAACTGGAACGGACAGGAAGTTGTAGACCTGGAGTAGCCAAGCATGCTCCTTTGATAACAGTCCTGTCTACTGGGAGCCTATGGGAGTCCCAAGTGACCTAACCACCTCCTTCTAGCCACCAGCTCAGAAGAACTCCATTACCCATCACATGACTGCACCCCCGCAAGTGTCCGGCACATGTGTCTTTGTGGGACAAACCCCACCACTGCACAGACACTAGTTACTTCAAAGGTAATTGTGTTCTACTCTTCTCATGCATTATGAGTGTGGGGTCCAGTTCGAGGCTACTTCTCCAGGCTCACTGGGTCCCCGTAACGCAAACTTTCTGGGAAATGACAACACTGACCTGTAGTTTCATGAATGTATCATTTCTCTGGCCTTATGAAAACAGTTTGCTATGGTTTAGATCTAGAGTGCACCCCCCACCACCACCACCCCACCACCCCCCGCTCCCAGCCCATGTATTCAGAGATGAGGCTTTCGGAAGGTGATCAGATCACAGGGCAGGGTTGGCGGGGAGGGTGCTATGCTCTTCATGGATTCAGCTCAGAGTGCTGTTAGGAATTGGAGTCTGGATGAAAACCACAGGTTCTTGGTGACCTGGAAGGCTGTACTCTTGTCCCGGTTTCTGCTTTCTCTCTGTGATTCCTGGCCACCATGACCTGAGCAGCTTCGCTACACCAGATGCTTGCATTGTGCCTGCTTCTGCCTCAGAGTCAGCTGATTATGGGCTTGGTCCTCTAAAAGCCCTGAGGCTGTCCTCCAGTAAGCTGTGGATGCCTGGTACTTTGTGCCACTGTTGAGAAGATAAAACCCACTGTTCTGTATAACTCATATGCAGTAATTTTAAAAAGTGGAAATAAGAACTGGAAAAACTGTTGATCAGCTCTGAAGTAGCTCAAATGTGCGCACATGTGGCGGGTGACTGCCGTACCGAAGAGCCCACCTCGGAACTATGCAGGGGTACATCAGCACAGCTCCATTCTGACAGATCATTGCCTATGTTTGCCACAAACAAGTGCTGAGAAAGCATGAAGCCTAGTGTGTGAAACTAGTGTTCAGGAAATATTGTTACAGAAATCTTCCCTGAAATCTGAGATCAGCTGGGTGAACAGAAGGAAAGTTGGATCCAGATAAGGGAAGGAAGAAAGGTCTTCTACCAGGAACAGTGTATTAATCATTTTTTCTTCTAAGAACAGTTGCTTTTGTTCTTTAGTCTTCTCTTTCATTAAGGATCTCTTCTTGAGTCGTTAGACTCAGACCCATAAACTTCTTCTGTGAAGCTAGAAGACTCCACATAATCAATCCAGGATTACCTATACCCTTGTTGCCTACAGGGAAGTCAGGCTAAAAAGGCAAATGTAATTAACTTTTTAAGTAATATCTTCAAAACATAATTTTAATTATAATCTTACAATTGTTATCTCTTAAACATTTGCTCACCTGCTCCACCTCATTTGAAAAGTGAAGATTACAATGGTATCCACAAGAGTATTTGATGATAAAATAATAAGATGGTTTTAAAGTTCTTTAAGAAGTGTGTTTTATAGCACTTGGGAAGCTGAGGCAGGAGGATTGCAATGAGGTCAAGGTCAATCTCATCTACATAGTGAATTCAAGACAGTCTGAACTACAAAGCAAGACCCTGTCTCATAAAAAAGTATGTTTAATAGCTGTGCACAGGGTACTGTGCCTGAATCCAAGCTACTCAGTAAGCTGAGGCAGTAGCACCACAAGTTTGAGCCAAATCTGTAGAAATTAGTGATACCTCATCTCATAATAAAAAATAGGCCTGAGGGTGTAGTTCAGTGGTAGGGTGTTTGGCTAGCATGTGTGAGTCCTGGATTCAATCTCCCAAGTGATGGAAACTGTATCTTCTGAACTGCAAATATACTCTATGAGATAAATGGATGTTGCTCCCACCAATAGCATTTATAATCAGAACAAGTAGTGACTGCCTACAGTGACCATTATAGAATTATTGTGGTGGGCTTTGGTTTTTTGAATAGCTTCACCAAAGTCATGTCAAATCTTCGGCCTATTATTTTTCATTACTGGTAAGAGCCTGTGTTTATTTTGGAGATGATCTTCATGTTATTTTCAAATTCCCATAACCCAGTACAAGTTACTCATTTGTGCAGTGTGTTTCACTCAGGGCCTATATTTGATGTCTGTAAAATTTTAAAGAGATATTCTCATGGTGATCAGAGATATGTAAATTACTACTAGCCAGCAGGAAAAATAAAGCATAACAAAATAGCACTTTTCTTTTATAGTTGTATCACCAAGGAGAACATTCAATACAAACTGCACTGAGTAATATGAGAATGTAACAATATCAATTGTTACACACAGGGATATAAGTATCAGTGGTGTAGGTGGACCTATTTTCTAGCCCTCCAAGCTGTGTTGAAGTCCTTTTGAGATGCCAGGAAGCTGAAAATGAGAATACGAATTCTATATTTTAGACAATTTCTGCATGCCTCACTTTAGTGTATCTGGAAGATTTCTTTCCAAGCGGTGTGTGCAATGCATTTCATATAGAATAAGTATTCATATTGTCCTGTGACTGCACAGGTTGAAAAGAAGGGCAGGAAAAGATGGATAAACAAATCTCATCTAGTACCCAAAAGATTGTGTCTGCGGTTATTTTTGCTGTTGGTTTTAACTCATTTATGCAACTATGTGTATCTGGCTCATTGCCCTCTAACACAATGCGTGTAATCTGCAGAAACATTTATAATGGTCTAGGAAATTTTGCCATAATGAGAGCAAAGGAAAGTAAGGTTAGGATAATAAACCCCAAAATAAATGTGCTACAGTGTAAGTCCCAGCGTCAAAATTTCTTTTCTAAAAGAACGGTAGTTCTCAGAAGCACAGATAGTTTGTACTGTGTTACCTGAAACCTACTCAAATATTAATATTTGTCACCATGTTTTAAAGAGAATTAGACAGGGGGGGCATGACATTAGCCACTGGCAAGCAAGTAGCTTGGATCCTTTGATATTAGCGATTCCCTTTAAAATCTGTCAATGGAAGACCGAATCTGTGTGACCTGCCTAACACTGGCTCCAATAAGCAGCCCAGCACATTCTACAGTAAATGAAACACTGACATATGAAACACTCAACTCTAAATAAATGCCCATGCCTTTGTCAGGCAGCCCACCAGACAGTAGGACCGTGTTCACAGGGGAGAAACTGTCCTTTGTAGCTGAATGGTTTTATCATTTATTATAAAAATTAGAAACTGTTTGTCCAGTTACATGGATAGGCGTGCATGCACCAATGATTATAGTTTCCCACGTGTTAAATATTGTTGTTACCGATGGGCGATCTCAAAAGTAGTGGGGATTGAGCGTCTCTTCTGTGTTCAATACCAGAGTGAAGCAGCCACTCGGGGACTTAACCTAAGACCTAGACCTTGTTGGCACAGTGTCACCAGTGACCTATCTCAGCAGCAGCCAGCTGAAGAGCTGTCATTTGATCTCTTTATCGAACTTATCTCTCCGTGCATTTACATGCCAGTCAAGGTTCAAACAAAGCAATCACTTGGGTAATGTGGCTCCAATTCTATCTTTCCTGTTAACCAAATAATTCCTCTCAGTTACAAGCAGACAGTCATGTGTAGATGTTGAACTTTAGAGCTAATAGTTTGCAGGCCACCACCTGACGCGTCATGTCCATAAATGGAGCTGGAGGCTACTTACTGCCTGCAGCGGCATGGGAACTCAAAAATGATGCTTTTTTCAAAATTGGAAGTGACACAAGGATCATTGAAGTTAAACTTTACCTTCCACTTGACTTTCTTTCTCCCTCGAAGTATTCTGTTGCATTCCTAGCCTCAATTATAAGATTGTGTGGTTTAAATCTTTAAGCTTATGACATTTCTAAAAGTGTAAATTAAAACTAAGGGTTCCTTCTTCAGAAAGAGGGGTACTGCTTTCGATGTACAGGTCAGCAAATTGGCTGGTAAGTGTAAAACAGAAGGTCATTCATCATGGCAGCATTGTGGAATGTTGCTTTAAGGAGCACCTAAGATAAACTACTGATTTGGAGAGAAGCATACGAAGTGTTGGAGACATAACGTCATTTCAGTCACGAGTCAACAAATGGCCGTGTCCTGTGGATGCTGATATAGAAAAAGAACTGCTGCTTCATGCTGCAACAGTAGTTTTTTTCTCTGTGAGTAGCTACTCTGAAGAGAGGCCTCTAGTTTGGTGGTACTTTATTAATGTTGGGAAGACCTAATTGACCTTTGCTATTTACTTAAGAACTGAAAATCATGTTGTTCAAAGGAATGTTTTTTAAGACATGAAACCAGGAGCTTTTCAAAGACAATTACAAAGCCTTATTACTAAAGAGTGAAGTGATACATAAGTCTTGTTTTCTTAGCTGTTAAGTTACAATATGCCAACTTAATCACAAAAACATTTTACATTTGTAAATAGCACATTTTCTTTTGCAGAACTGATATGTATAAATAGCAGTTTATTTTGCAGAACTGTCAGTAAGTGTTGGATTAAAACAATCCTGCAGACACTTTCATTTATGTCATTTTACCCGAGCACTTCGCATAACACCTAAGTGGCATTAATCATATGAATTGAAATAAATTTCACTGGCATGCTATACCACGTAGGGCTGGTGTTCTTGTCTGCTTTGCCGCTGATTGCCTCACAATTGTTAGCAAGTAGCCTCTGACTTTTACATTTGTTTGCAAAATAAACTATTGGAGCTACAGTATCTCTAAGATCCTTTGACTCTTAAAAAATGCCTATAATTCTAAAGGATAGATAGAATTTATGTTCATAAAAATTGCAATTAAGACAATAAAACTGAGAATAATTTCCCCAAGAAAATTTATTTCCTAAGTGTAAAACACCTCATTGCAGCAAAGGATCAGGAAATCCAGCCGGGCAGAGAGATGCAGCTGTGAACAATGGGGGACAGGAAGTGGCGAATGTCCTTACTTACTTATGGGAAGGGAAGGGGCGCTTGCAGGAAGAGGAAGAGGAAAGGGAGAGACAGTTTCCATGTACGCAGAATTATGAATCTTTCTGGTAGAGATCAGAATTGTTTGGAGCCAACTGACCAAAGGTACTCGTGTGGAGTTAAGGGGTCTGAATTTCAGTCCATCCCCATACGTGCATGGGAACCATCTCCTGGACTAATGTGATAGAATAAAATGTAGATCCCTAGCTTTAGGCCGAGGATTCCAGTGGAAAATGTTTAGGTTGAACTGGTGCACAGAACAGTTGGAAAATTTGAGATGGATTATTGTGCTTGTGTGTGTGTTTTCTAGTTAGACTTTTTTGTTTTTCTTACAATCTTTATTGTTATCAGCCCATGTTTGGAGTACGGAATGATCACGTTCTTCGTGGAGAGTTGGTGCATGTACATAACACATCTTAATTTTTTTCTCATCTCCTTCCCCTCCCTTCTTCATTTCATAGTCTGGACAAATGATAATTGGGAGACTTTACAGTCATGGTTCTCACCTGCATGTCCACCTCTCCTCCTCTCTTTTGCACGCTGAAGATCTTCCACCCCTACAACTTGCACAAATGCTTGGCATGTGCTTGGGCCTAATTTAAAACATGTGCTATTGTAAGGAAGAGTTCAGGAGCACAGTGATACCATAAACCCTGGACAGGTACTGTTGGAGTGCTCAGCTCATGGGCATGGTGAGGAGTGCACCTGTTAAACTTGATTAGCTGCTCAACTTCCTTAGAGGTTGAAGGAGACAGGGCATATTGATGTAAGATTTTCTCTACTTGAGCTTGGAGATATATTTGTATACAAGGCATTTATGAGAAGGGATAATGTATTTGCACATACAAATATAGAATTCTCTCTTCAATGCACTGTGTTGTGGTCATCTGGAAGACATCGATAGTGAAATGTGCAGGAAGGAGTGGCAAAGAGATACCTGGAAAAAAATAGAAGACTTAAAACACAAGTAACTGACCTGGACAGGTAGTTGAAGCCACCCAATAAGTGGTACTCTCAAGAGTTGAGAGTGAAAAGGATGAGAACTAAAAACAAATCCTTGTAACTGTGGACAGGAAAGGGGAGGATTAACTAATGGTCAACTTGTAACCCCCAGCTGAACTGAATCAGCGCAGTGTTGGGTGTGGAAGGCTGACCTGAGGATTGCTGCCAGCAGCACAAAGGGAGAACTGGAGGGGAAGGTGGTGTGTTGTTGACTCCTGGAGAAGCTTGTCACCCTGGTTTACATTTACAACCCAAATGCTCTCCTTCCTCCTCATTTCTCAGGTTTCCATTGCTGGCTTCCCTTGATTGGAAGACAGGCCCAACATTTCTCCATGAAATGAAAAACTCCAGCTCAGTTCTATTCTGTTCTGAAATTGCTTCACTGCCTATTCACGTGTTTATTCAAGGATTTATAAGGCGTCAATTATTACACCATGAAATTGGATATCAAATAGTATATGTACAAAGAAAAGCTGGTAAAAATTAAATTTCTTCAAGCACATTACTTATTTATTCCAAATGAAATAATGAAAGCAGGCAAGAATAGGAGGGCTGTTGGTACAATTTTCCCTAAAAAAGGATTTTCTGAGCTTGGGCCACGGTTCGGTGGTGGGGTACTTCTGTTTCATGAGAGAAGCCCTGAGCTCCATCCCCAGAACTACCACAACAAAAAAAGATGTCCAGTGATACGTATTTCCAAAAAGCAAAGATAAATAAAGATTTATTTACTTTAATGTTAAATGATTATTTATTTTACTTTAATGTTAAACAATGTATCACATCCTTAGTCTCTAGTCCATTGGGAACAGCAACTTTCCAGTCACTATGGCTAATTCTTAGGAATAATCATGACTTAGGCTCTACTGAGACCAAGTACCTCCTTATAAATGAAACACTATGTAAGCCTAACACAGAAAAACAAGTGAACAGCAAAGCCTAGTGCACTGCTTTAGAAGGCAGTACTGTATGCATCAATTTTCTAAAGAGAAATGAGAAAACTTCATCAAAGCGTAGAATTTAATATTTGAAAAGCTCAATTTCACATCACAGTAGCACATATTAGTAACACATTTCTACAGGAAATCAAAGGAGATTTAGTACTGGCCTCATTGCTTCTGAGCAGAAAGCTACCTACTAATGTCTACCAAAAATATGAAAGGAAAGAAGGAGGGAAGGAGGAAGAAGGGGAAAGGAGGGAAGGACCGAGGCATGAAGAAAAGAGGGAGGAAAAGAGGGAGGGAGAAAGGAAAGAAGGAAGGAAGGGGGGGAGGGAGGGGGGAAGGGAGATGCCAGTTATGTGGTGGCACATTTGTCAAAATTCTTTCACCTTTGCTTTTCAGATAGATGAGTTAAGTCGCAAGTTAAAAGGAAATATTTGTCATACTTAGTGCAACAACATAATTATTCTTCAGTTGGATAAATAAAGTTCACAGGTCACTGAGGAAAACTCAAGCTAACTAAGAGAAAAATTTATTTCTGTATATTTCCTAATACATGAGAAAGTATTTCTGGAAGAGAGAAAGCACACCTGGTCAGTAAGTATATGATGAGATACTCATTGTCATATTTACTGGAAGAAACACAAATTAAAACTATGACAAGTTATTCTGCATGCATCTAAATATCTGAAGCACACGAGAGAGAATCTGGACTCATGAGATATATTACAGTCTATAAATCATTAACAATATTTTGGAGGAAAGGTTTGTATTACCTATAATCACCACGTAAATTTTAGCAGCATATAATGTATAATAAATGTTACCTTACTACTTCAATAATTTCTCTGTATGTTCATCAAAGGTGCTTACACATATTTTATAGCATTATTTTTAAAAGATAAAAAAACTAAGAAACAACCTAGATATTCACCAGCAAAGAGAATGGATAAAGTGTGTTAGTTTCATACAAATGAAAATTAAGCAGCTGTGCATGTCAACACGGAGGAATCTCAAAAACAAAAATTTGAGTGCTTGCAAAACATCTGTTGAATAGAGTTCTATTTTTATATAAAGTTCAAAAACATGCAAAACTGAATAAAATATTTTAATAATACGTGGATGTAGAAAGAATAAGAAGTAAAACTTGGAAACTACGAGCAGAACATTTTCTTTAAGCAACCAGTAGATGATCATGTACATCTGAACAGCAGGAAGGAGAAGAGACATTTTAGCTCTGCGTAATGTAACTTTTGCCTCTGTGGAGGATATCTGCATGTCTCTGTGCTTAAGATTCAGTTTTGAAAATGAATGAAAAAGCAGAGTGAAGTGAGAGTTTTACACTTCAGGTTTTAGGTTCGTGAACTTCAAAATTTCAAGTAACTGAAAGTTACTAACCTGCAAGGTTTACCAACTTTACTGAAGGAAAGCAAACTAGGTTAATATATTTTGTTTTTCTTAGAAGGTATACATTTAAGGCTCCTGATTCTAATACCGCTTCTGAAATCTTTCTTGGATAGTGCACACTATGCACATCGCACAATATGCACAATATCCATAATATGCACAATTTCCACAGCATGCACGATTTCCACAATATGCACAATTTCCCCACTATGCACAAATTCTCAATGTGCACAACATCCACATTATGCACAATATCTATATGATGCACAAATTCCACAATGTGTACAATATAAATAATAAGCACAATTTCCACAATATCTACAATTTTCGCAATAGCCACAATGTGCACAATATGCACAGCAGAACATAAACACCATTAGTGCACACGAAGAATGCGTGCACTTGCTCCCATGCATGCCCTGGTGCAGTGGTCCCAAAGCTTAGTTGATAAATGCAGCAAATGCAATATCAAGCAGAGTAGATTCCAGTGATGAACAAAAATCATACATGTGTAGGACTTTGGTTTAGTTACATAAAGTGTCTCAGCTTCTAATAATGCTCCAGCTAAAAACACATCTGGCTGTTAATCTTGGTGGCTACCTTGGGTGATATTTTTCAAAGCATGGAAGCTGACTTTGTTGATGCTTTTCTACTTCCTATCAAATTCCATTTTATCAAATAAATCCATTATTCTCTCTGTCTCTCTCTCTGTCTCTGTCTCTCCCTATCTGTCTCTCTCTCTCTCTCTCTCTCACACACACACACACACACACACACATACACACAAATCTTGGACTCCTGTACAGCACGATCAAACTCACCTTTTCTGGTGAGTTGCATTTGCAGGTATGTAGCTTGGCAGGGAAAATGAAGCACATATTTAATTCATTATTGGAATTTTTACTAAGTAGGTGAAACTTTATGCTTATATGATATAAACGCTTTACGGATTGAAGGAAAATATACTTTTTTTGCTTGCAAAGATTTTGCTTGTAAAATTCTTTGACTTTGAAATGCACTCCCCCATGGATTACAACACATTAAAAATATCTCAAAAATTTGCTCCAAAAGGACAGCTCATTTACAATTTCGACTTGTGGTTGTATGTGCCTATTTTTAATTATAGTCATGATATGCTATTACATATAATATGGCATTAATTATATTCTTCAATCACTCCCATGTATCTAATTACGTCGTACATTGTATAAACATTCTCATCTTTCTGGCTCTGATAATGTCACTTTTTCCTACATAAAAATAGGCAATAAAGTTCTCACTGCTTATAAAATAAACTCAAACTCCTTAAGCAAATTCTGATCTTGTGGTGCTTTCTGTCTTCACATCCTGCAGCTGACTGACCTTGGGTATGGATTGCTCTATGCTCTCCACACACCCTCACTGATTACCTGCATCTGCATCTTTTAAAAATTGTTTCTCTTGTGCACACCCCAAGTCACAGTGTTCAAATGCCCCCCAACCAAAGAACCAATCCTCTAATTCATGAGCATCACGTTGCTGGTTCCAAAGTTGCTTTTCCACTCATCACGATTGCTTTACTTCCTAAAATCTCACGATGGTTAACTGTATGTGCCAGTCTGATTGGTCCAGGTTTGGGCGCTTGGTGTTGGCCTGGATTTAAGGGATAATAGTTTTAACATTTAAATTGATAGAATTTGAGGCCAGTGGATAGTTCACCCCTCATATGGGCAGGACTTACCTAATTAGCTGAAGGGCTTGAGGAAAAGACCAACTTCCACCAAGCAGCACAGAGTTCTGCTTCCAAACAACGTGGAGACTCCAAGTTATAACGTCAGTGCTTCTCTTGGACTCGCCCACCAACCTTCCAGTTTTGATCTGCAGTGTACACAGACACACACACACACACGCACGCACACACACTATTGTTTATTTTTCCCTGACAAACTCTGAGCAATAAAAATCTGAGTCATGTTTTCCCATTGCTTTTCCCATTGTTTTTCTCTGTTCATTCTTTGCTTCTTCTACCTATATTGAACTCTTAATCTTATACCAGGTCTCAAATCCATGGCAATTCCTAATTCAGTGAATGGCAAACATCCTGAAGCATCTGTATGCATTACACACTGTGACGGTACCTTGAGCCTGCCACCCCAAGTAATTCATCAGAGTTACAATATCATACCTTCAGGATAGTTTTATGAAGGTCAATTTGTCTTACACAAGGTAGGATCCACAGGAGCATTCATGCAAGTCTCGTTTGAGGCTAGTACCTTCCACATAATGGAAGCTATCTCTTTTATGTGAATGTTTGTGCAGTAATGAAGATTTCATCGCCATAGGCATCCTATTCCCTTTATAAAAATACATTTTAAAAGTTAAATATTCACTTATGATTTCTTTACGTTTTAGATTTATTTTTAACCAATCCATAGAATCACAGTTGTACATATTAATGAGGTACCTGTGGTGTTTTGATACTTGCATGTATTCAAGACAAACCTGTCTATCTCCTCAAAGATTTGTCTTGTTTTTATGAAGATGTCCAAAATCCTTCCTTCTCACTGTTTTTTTTTTTTTTATTTTAGAAACATAAAAGTACAAAAA
>PVLD010020199.1:0-34499 GCA_004027595.1 Dinomys branickii
ACTGATCAAAAGGGCCATCATCTGTGTAACCTGAGTAACAAAGATGAAGGTAACATTATGTAGGACAGCATCCAGAGCTAATTCCCTTCTATGTTCTCTATAATTCTGTATTTCCTCAGTCGTTTTTGTACTAGCAGAAATGAAGATAACTTTATATTATACAGCACCCAGTGCAAATTCCCTACTATCTTCTCTATAAAAAAAAAAAAAAGAGGTAAGTCTAAGAGCACGGTCAGGAAAACGGTCTCGACTTCCCTTACCTTGATCTTATTAAGCTGAGTTCCAATATCCTGAGTGGACTCAGTGCCTATGTGTAGGTTTCTCCTGAAAAAACCAGAAATGTTTTCATCATTTCTACTCTGTCACTTAGATTTTGTCTTATTTACAGCCAAACATATTTTAACTGATTTAAGCAGAGAGAGATTTATGATATAAGAAAAGAAAAAGAAAAACAGCCATTGAGGTAGGACGTAACTCAGGGCTGGAGCACTTGCTTAGCGTGCATGAGATCCAGAGTTTGATCCCCAACATGGCAAACGCAAAACACAAAACAAACAGAAAACAAAAAAGAAAAAACTAGCTGTTAATGAAATAATTTCATAGTGAAAGTGATAGAAAATTGTCAAAAATTTCAAAGGAAGATGGTTCTTGAAGCGTCAGGAAGGAAGCTGGAGATAGAATTTTGGGGCAATAAGCACTTAGCACATTGTATATTTTTATAATACTGGGTGTGAGCTAGGAATGCAGAGGAGAGAGACCGTGGTAAAAGGACGCACTTGCGTTCTCTCTGGCTTTAAGGGCGTAGAATTGAGAATTATCCCTAGTGAAAGTTCCTATTTGAGGGCTCGGAAGATCTACCCCCGGGAAGAGCTACAGCAACACCCCCTTATCCAAGGCAGTGTGCCCCAAGCACCCCCAGTGGGTTCCTGCACCTATGGATAAAATCAAACAGGACATCTTTTCTCTCCCCTCTGTGCTCTGCACTACTGCTGCTTAGTGCTAGAGTTAGGTCCACGGTTTATGCTTTTGTATCTTCTTTGGCTCACTGTGCTTGTGCTTTGGGGCCATTGTTTTTTTTTTAATTTTATATTAGTTTGCAGTACATTCATGGTGGGCATTTGGTGCATGCACATAGCATATCTCAAATTTTTTATCCCCTTCCCTCTTTGCTCCTCCTCCATCTTTTGTTCTTTTTTGGGGGGCTATTACTATCTAAAATGAAGGATATTTGAACACAAGTGCTATGATACTGTGACCGTCCTTGTGCCAATCAGGCAGGGAGCGTGTGCAGTGTGGGTGTGCGGGATGAAGAGATGATTCATGTCCCAAGCAGAAGAAAGTGGGGCAGTGTAAGAGTTGATCACACTATCAACCATCAAGAATGCTGCATAATTTAAAACTTAAGAATTCTCTTTTTTTGCAGGAGGGATGTATTGGAAATTGAATCAGGGACTTTCGCACTGAGATACATCCCTGGCCTTTTTTTTATTTTTGAGCTTTCACTAAATTAAGTTTTCCAGGTTGAGCTCAAACTTAGAATCCTCCTGCCTCAGCCTCCCAGACTTCTGGGATTATAGGCATGCACTACCACACCCAGCTTGAATTCTTTGTTTCTGGAATTTTGCATTTCATATTTTGACATATGGTTGAAACTGACTGTGTCTCTTGGCAGCAGTGAAGGATCTGGAAAGAGATGACCTGGGGACCCTAACTCTTCAAGAACTAGGTAAATAACCCAGGCAAGGCAGGATTTACGTTCTCAAAACAGAATTCAAGAAATAGCTCTGGGTTTGTTTTGAGGAGCTGCATCTCTTCTGGGGAAACATCAAGGTTGCTTGGGTAGTTGTCTTCAGTGTGGAAAACCTGGTGGAAAAATGCAATCTGTCCCCGATGGTCATGGAAAGAAAATGATACCAGGTCAAATAAAGACAGAGAGACTCTGGAACATGTTAGGAAAAGAAAGAATAAGTTTCAAAGAGCTGGTGGGACTAGAGGGAAGAAGAGCATTGGGAAAGTGGGTCGAGGGATTGCTCATCCCTGCACGTTAGAAAACGCTGCCCCCAGCCGTGATGTTTTGTGAAATGAAGATTTCTGTAGAGGGAGGGCAACTATCTACCCTGGGCATGAACTATTATTACTCAAAGGGGATCAATATTATATTTATTTTCTTTTACCAAGTGTTGTCTCCTTTTGTAGATGTGAGGAATAGTCTTTAGAGAAAATATGGATGTAACGAATAAGTAGAAAGGGAAAAAAGGGGGGAAAAACCACTCATACCTGCTATACCAGCAAAGCTACTCTCTATGTTGGTTATACTCACTTTATACTAACTTTAAAAATTACATTTCAAAGCTTGAAATTTGTATCTCTTCTTTTTATTTTTCCCTTTACATTATATTGTGAGCATTTCTTGTTGTTATTAGAGACTTTTGGTCAATATAATTTTTTAATGCTGCTTAATAATACATCAGGACATATAATACAATTTCTTGAGTAAAGAGTCCCCCCCCCCCAGTTGGGAAATCAGCTTGTTTCCAGTCTTTGTTTATTAAGATGAATGCCCCGGTGAAGCTTGAGGTGAGGAAACGCACCATCACCCTTCATGGAGCACTGACAGAGCCCAGAGCCTGACACCTCCACTTATACAGTCCTCACGAGAACCCGACAAGGCAGCTTTAACTGTGGCTGTGGCTGCTTTAACTTTTGGTTATCGAATTATGAACACAAAATGTGTCTTTATCTATGCAGTTTATGCTGACCCAAAGGGATCTAATGAGAAGATAAACCTCTTTCTCTCCAGTTTTACCAAGACCACACCCCAGAGAGAGCACTTGAGTGTCCCTCCTGTATCTCCCCGGAACTGTTCTGCACACCTCCAAACCTGCTGGGAAATGGACTCGGAGCTGGTGCACGGTGGATGCATTTTCTCTGAAACTTCCTGTGCGTCTGGTGGGGACACATCACATGTATCTTTCCATGCCAGAATTTCTTAATCTATGAGACAGCCACAATTCTTCTCATTGTATACTTGAAGAAATTGAGGTGTAGGAGGTGAAGAATGGATTGAATTGTGTCCCCCCTAAACATATATTAATATCTTAGCCTCTAGCACCTCAGAATGTGACCTTTATTTGGAAATGGGATCATAGCCGATGTTACTGGTCCAGATGAGGTCATGCGGGACTAGGGCGGGACCGAATCCCATATGAATGGTGTTCTTAGAAAAAGGGAAAAGCGGAGCGCTCCAGGTGGCCGGCGCAGGAAGAACACGAGTTTGAACGCAGCGTGGGAGAACTGAGAGACTTAGCAAGACCTTGTCTCAAAATAGAAAGTAAGAGGAGAGGTGAGAATGTAGCTCAGTGTGAAGACCCTAGGCTGAGTGTGGACCCGGGTAGAGACGTAACGGACACCGAAAACAAGGCCACCTGAAGGCAGAGGGTTGGAGTAATGCATTTACAACCAAGGGGAGCTTGCTGGAAAACAGCAGAAGCTAGGAAAAGGCGAGGAAGGATTCCTCCACGGGTTTCAGAGGACTTCCAGCCTACAGAAGCATGAGAACACGTTGCTGATGTTTTCAGAAGCCACTCCTTGGGGCACATTGTTATGGAAGAAGCCCTAGAAACAAGTGCTCCAGCTTCAAAACTAGAAAGTGACAGACCTGGAGTTTGACAGCAGGTAGGTGTGATCCGAAGGCCAATGGTCTCAGTGAAATAGAATCCTATTTCCGCTTTTGAGCGGTGGCCTGTGTGGTGCTCAGCCTGCGGGAGGCTCTCTGCAAAGCGCTTTGCGTGTGTTTTCCGGGGGTACCTCCCTGGGCTACTCTGTGTCATTTCTCCTTGAAGTTGCTGACGGCGTCCACTAGGGGGCAGAGCTGGACCTGCGCGAACAAGGGAGGAAAAGAACCCGAGAGCGGGACAGTTTCTTGCAGTTTCCTCTGCAAAAATTGACGGCAGGTTTGGTTCACCAAAGCCAAAACCACATCCAAAAAATAGGGAGGATAGACTTGGGAGAACAGGTGCAAAGAAATTTCCACATTATCTGGGCTCTGTGTGTGTGTGTGTGTGTGTGTGTGTGTGTGTGTGTGTGTGTGTTAACCAGGGCTCTGGGGGCATGGATTGGAATATTTCATCCATTTTTCCTCCAAACAGATCCCAAATCCATTCCTAACTCTCTGGTGAAAAATGTGTGTGTGTGTGTGTGTGTGTGTGTGTGTGTGTGTGTGTTAGAAGCGATTTTGGGGGTGGCTGACTCAGCAGCAACCATGTCTGTACCATAGGCCCCGCACCCCGACCAAAGTGAAACGGGTTTGGACATGAGAGGTGCAGCTGTGCCATAAGGCGAAAGTACGCATGCGCCTTCCTGCTGCTGAGTCTCAGGTGCCCTGGGTGCTGACAAGGCTGGGCCCTGCTTGTTCAAGTCTTTCTTTCAGTTCTGTAATACACCCCCATTTTCATCCCATAACCTTCTTTGCCCTACTGCGCCCTTCTCCATCCTGGCACTAAAAGACTGCACCCAAGACTTTGCAAGTGCTGGGCAAGCACTCTACCTCTGAGTAAGTCCCCAGCCCTTTTACACTCTTTTAAATTCTGAGACTGGTTCTCACTCAGTTAGTCAGGCCAGCCTTGAACTTGTCCTCTTCCAGCCTTAGCCTCCTGAGAGGTGGGATTTCTGGTGTGCACCACCATGCCCAGCTGTCCATTCTTTTTAAAGAGTTAGTTTTTATTACTTGACAAACATTCACACCCACACTCACCCCCCACACACACCCTGAATTAATAGGAATTAGGATGCTTTCCGTGGCTAGAAAAGATAAACTATTAAGTACGTAACTTCAAGTGACACAGGCAAATCAAAAGATGAAAACAAGGAGGTCCTAAAAACCACCAGCCCCTAGAAAGGGTGGATTGTGTGTTAGTTCTCAGTAAATATCTATCAACTGGCTGCAGAAATTAACTAATAAAAGCAAACAGAGCAGGTGCAGGAGAGAGAGGGCGACAGAGCTGGACTGAGTAATATTCTCCTTTATTGCAGCAGAGGGAAAACGGCTTCAAGGCAATAAGGCGCAGAGCTACAACCACATTACTTGGAATTATAGTGTGATTGCTGGAGTTAAAACAAAACAGGGTTTTCTGAGGAGGAGCGGAGCGTTTGTTTTCTACTTCCTTCTAAACAGCTTCACTCAACCTTTTAGGTATTTTGCCAAGGAACAGAAGCCTATTTATAAAAGGCCCAGGTTGGAGGAGGGCTAGGACTGAAATTCACAGTCTGTCATCAGTCAGGAGGTGCAGTCTTCCCGCAAGGGCATGCTGTTTTCTAAGTTTGCACAGAGGCGCCCACCTGCCAGCTACTATCCACCTTGTGATTGCCGGTCCCTAGGAGAAAATAGGATCTCATTGTTTTTCATTTGCCTTCCTCTAATGGAGTGTGAGTTTGAGTGTCTTCTCCCGCCTCTGTCAGCCACTGGTATTTCCTTGTCTGTGAACTGGTTTTTTTCCGAGTCCTTTATGCAAAGTGGAAATCGTGTGTCTTCTCGCTCACGACTTCCTTCTTCTTATCTGCTCGCATTATTACTCAGCTCCTCCATGGAGTTTATTCTTGGCACTCTAGATACGCTCAAGTTCTTCTTTCCTCTCCCTCCTTCTCCTCCACTCTCTTGAACTTAATCAAACCTGTGAAAGCTTCCTAAGAATCCTCACGTTGAGGCTTGGCTCTCTGCAGCAGAGCTTTCCTGATCTTCCATGAGACTAATACCCCTTGCATCCGTTTAGAAACATAAAGTGACCTCCTTTTACAGGAGATTGAACCAAGACCTTCACACTGAGCTACATACTGAGCCCTTTTGAATGTTTTTGTTTTTGTTTTGAGACAAGATCTTCTTAAAGTGCTTTGTCTTGTTGAGTGTTTTTTGTTTCTGAAAAGTTTTCTTCCCCTCCCAGGTTTTTACCAAGCCCTATAAATTCTCTGACAGGTGTAGATATTTGGAGGAAAGAAATCCAAGGAGTCTTGGAGGCTTTTCAGATGTGCTACAAAACTCCAGAGCTGAACTTTTCTTTCTCTGTGAAGGGGGAAGACAGGAGGAGAAGAAAACTAAATAAAAATCTGCGAATGAAAGCTGGAAGATAACTCACTCCCATTTATATCAACACGGAAACAATTCTGGAAAAACTTGGACTCGGTGTTTATCAATGGTCAGATAGGAAATTTTATTTCTACTTTTGATCCTAGCTCAAAGGCCAAGAAGTGACAGGAAATTTTATTTCTCGCTTTGCATAATTGATTTACTTATCGTGTTCAACCACTGAGCTACTGGCCCCATAATTTATTTTAAAATGTAAGGCTATGTGTTTTACTTTCTTTTAATTTAAAATATTTTATAGGAAATGAATGTGACATGATACAAAGTGATAGAATATATATGATTAACATGAAATTTCTACCCTATCTGTATCACCAGAAACAATCACAATCTATATTCTCATATGTGAGCTCTGAGACATGTTCTTTGTATAAGCTCTGCGTCTCTCACGTCTCTGTCTCTCTGCTCTTCTTTTTGCTTATTTTGTGTTTCTCCTCTCTCTCCCTCCATCGCTCACTGTGTGTCTCTCATCTTTCTTCCTGCCTCAGCCTCCTAGAGTGATGGGATTACAGGTGTGCACCGCCACACCTGGCTTACCCTCTACTCTTTTTATCAGAGTAGTTGTACTGCATGCAGGCTCTTTCACTCCTAACAAAATATTTTGGAAATTGTTCAATGTCAGAACCTATAAAAATGTTTCTCATTAAAAGAATTACTGTGTAGCATTCTTCTATGGAATCTCCCTGACACGGTGAACATTCCCACACTGACCAGGAAGGATCGCTTCTCATCTCTCGCTCTTAAGAGCTGATATTAAAGGGAATCACATTGAGGACACATCTTTACTTGGATTTGATGCATGTCGAGGAAAAGGGTCTGAAGTTAAAGTTCCTGAGTCACAGGTGTTTTCTTCTTCCTCATTTCTAATTTTTGATAGTTGTTTAGTGATTTCCTTCCCAAGAATTTGTAATAATAGATGCTTAGTACAACAGTAATGGGTGAAGGTATATATTTTTTTACAATGATAATATGCGAAGATATTTGTTTTGATATTTTCTGTTTAACTCAGTCCCTGTTTGTAATTTTTATTTATTTATTTATTTTTATTTTAAAGACAAAAGAATGGAGACACATGAACCAAAATAAGCCATAAACAATACAGAAAATACAAAATTATACAGAATACAGTAGGGAATTACCACTGGATGTTGTATTACATAATGTTATCTTCATATTAGTTAACACAAAAACATTAAAGGAAATACCAAATTATAGAGAAGATAGTAAGGAATTTGCACTGGATGCTGTATAATATAAAGTTATCTTCACTTCTGTTAATACAAAAATGATTGAGGAAATACAGAATTATAGAGAACACAGAAGGGAGTTAGCTCTGGATGCTGTCCTACATAATGTTACCTTCACCTTTGTTACTCAGTTACACAGATGATGGCCCATTTAATCATTCAGTTTTTCTCCTCCCTCATCTCCATTGCCCTACCACTCAATCAGTCATCTTCCCTGTGATAATAACTGTACTCCTGGGTTTATCTATACCCCTGGACTCTCGCCTTCGGAAGACATATAGCTGCCTCAGACTATACTATAACATACATGGGTGTATACAAACTGTCATGGTTGGAGGTGGAAAAGCACATATGCTCACAGCAGACCGCCCAGCTCCACCCCGTCACAGTGCTATGGGTGGGGGCGGGTCCAGTCCGTGAGGTGCCCTCAGCGGGGCCCTCAGCAGAGCAGCTGCAGGGCCCACAGCGGAGCAGCCGCGGGGCCCACTGTGGTGGAACAGCGGCAGGGCCCACAGTGGAGCAGCCGTGGGGCCCTCAGCGGAGCAGCTACGGGGCTCACAGTGGAGCAGCCGCGGGGCCCACAGAGGAGCAGCTGCCGGGCCCACTGCGGAGCAGCCGCCAGGGCCCACTGTGGAGCAGCCGCGGGGCCCACTGCAGAGCAGCCGCGGGGCCCACAGCGGAGCAGCCGCAGGGTCATGCAAGGTTCATATGTGCAAGCTGTAAGGAGACCCTCTTGGTGCACACATTAATAGTTTGGGGTGAGTCCTGAAGACCATGGATTCATCCCATTGTTGCCAGGAACAGGCGGTGCTTGCTCAAGCCACGGAGACTCAAGGTGCTCCCGGACAGAGTTCAGGGTGGGAGCTGAGCCCCGGCAACCCAGCTCGTGCTTCCTGCCTGATGTTGGAGTGAGAAAGGCGTGGAGCCATGCGATCCACCTCCATCTGCATCTCCCTCCTGTTGTGGTGCTGGAGCCCCCATCCGCTCCTCGGCCAGATCCCTGGGAGCCGCCGTGGCTCACCGCTGAGGTTCCCTGCTGCTCTCTGCTGGTAGCTACTCACTCAGCTGAGAGGCAGGGGGCCACCATCTCGAGGAAGGTGCAGAGCCTGGCGTGGTGCGATGTGTACTAGTTGCATTGATTCTCTCCAGGCGCTGATTAAGAAGGTTGCTGCAGGGTGGGGACTCTGCCCCAGTGGCTGTTGCAACCTTTCATTCTCACACTGGGTTCCACAACTGCTACCGACCGCCATTGCCTCCTTTCCTGGCTGCGCCCTTCTCTCTCCAGCCCTAGACCAGCTCTCGGAACTCCGCTCTCCTCTGGCCGAGTTGGGAGGCTTCTGTGAGCGTGGGTCTCTGAAGCTGAAGCTGCAAATGCCAGAACGAGGGCGCGGGCCATGGGTGTGCTCGGAGTGGTGACTTCCTCCTTCTCCTCTCCCTCCGACTGCGCCATGGTGGATCTCCGATCGTTTCCTCCAGCAGAGGTTTTGCTTAGTCTTCCGAGGGCTTCCATTCCCACTTCAGATCCTTCCTGGGTTTAGGATACCCACCTCTTTCCCTTCTGTCCTTTGTCTGAGTGGAATTCCTCCGGAAGGTTCTCTGTGTTCCTACCCGGTCGCCATCTTGAAGTTCTCTCGTAAAATTTATTTAGTTATTTGTTACTTTCTAATGAATTGACCATTACATTTCTAAAGTTCTGAAATGGCCAACACACCACAGAAAGATACCACTTTAGGCTCCTGCTTGAAATCAACAGCTACAGAAAACTGCTGACTTTGATTCAGGGCCATCCTGTTTGTAATTTTTGATGGGTGAACACAGCCCGTTACTATATTTCCTCAACCAGTGCTGGGCTTTGGTATCGGTATACATTTAAAAACCACTTGAGTTTTTTTCTCATGTGAAGTACATGTTCTTGTTCTCTGCCAGCTTTATTTTGCTAACGAGCTGTGAGTCTTCCTCTTCTTAATCCTGGAAAACTTCTTTTATGTTCGGACGGTGAGGACCTAGTTTATTATGGATGTTGCAGCTATTTTTCCTAATTTTCAGTTTGTCTTTTGATTTTGTTCACTCTTTTTTGTCCCAAGGAAATTTAATTTTTTTTATCTATTGAGATTTATCAATATTTTCTCTTATCAGTTCAATTCATATTTTGCTTAGAAGGTTCTTTCTTTTTTGCAAATTTATCAATATTTTCCACTTTACAGTAGTTTAATGGTTTTGCTTATTATTTTATTATAACTTTTGATCTATGGAGATTTTAGTTTTATATAAGGAGTGAGATGAGGACTCAGTTCTTTTTCTTTTATGCTGAGTACTTATGCAAGTCTCTGTCTCTCTCTCTTTTTTTTTTTTTTTGTCTTTTTGACACACAGTCTCACTATGCAGTGCAAGCTGTCCTTGAGCTCACTTATGTAGCCCAGGCTGGTCTTAAACTTGCAATGATCCTCCTGCCTCAGCCTCCTGAGTGCTGAGATTACAGGCGTGCACCACTATACCTGGCTTATGCAGGTCCTCTAACACTAGTTACTATTTGTTTTGTTTTGTTGAGACAGTGTCTCACTCTGTAGTTCAGGCTGGCCTTGAAGTCACAGTGATCCTCCTGCCTCGGCCTTTGGAGTGCTGGGGTTACTGGTGTGCACCACAATGCCTGTCTAACAGCAGTTATGGAGGCATCCATTTCCTCTGCACTTATTTGAAAGGCCTCGCTTGTTTTATAAAAGGGCTCAATAATGTGGACCCAAGCAGAGAGCCTTGAGCAATGACTCTGAGATCCTGGCCAGTTCTTCATTTTTCTCGCTGATATTTTTGTCTTTCAGAAGGAGAGGAAGTATCTGGAGGAACTGTTGCCCTGAGCCAAATTCTGGCCAACCATGTGGAACAAACTGGTGAGGGGAAGTGACAACAGCTTTCTGGAAAGTGTGTTGTTCGAGACACTCTGTCTGCCTCCTACCACTTTGGTTAACCACCTAGCTCCATCCAGCCTGGTGGAATCATCCCTTATGCTCAGCATGTTTTACAGCCTGACTCTGCCCCAGTAGCAGGAAGTGGGCCAAACAAGTTTCCCAACTGTGCCTGGGTCTCTCTTCCCCTACTTTGTGTATATTTTTCCCTTTGCGCACAAGACTCTCTCTCGCTTCCTTGCCTTGCTAACTCCTTATCCTCCAAATCTCAGCCCAAAGTTTACCTCCAATGAGAAACCTTCTCTGGTACCTGACTTTCAGGGCTCCATAGCACCTTCTGTTCCTTAATCACCAGGAAGTCCTTCCAAGGACTCGATGGTCTGGGAAGTGAGCTGGGATAAATCCCACGCAAAGACTTCCCGTTGTCTGTCTTCCTCAGGACTAAGGTTGGTTATGTAATTTGTGTGGCACAGCTCAGAATGATACAACCTCCCTTGTTTAGCAATTGTGACTTTCAAGATGGTGACAGTGGGACAGCAAATGAAGCCTGCGGCCACTGTGAATGCACCGTCCTTCAGACTACACAGGAGGGTAGTAGATAGCATGGCGGCTCCTAAAAAGCTCTGTCTACATCTTCATATCCAGCTCCACCCATATGATCTCATTTGGAGAAAAAAGTCTTTGTGGAAATAACTAAGTTAAGGATCCTGAGATGAGGGGGCCACTTGGGATTATGTAGGTAGACCCCGGGTCTAATAATACACATCCTTGTGAGAGGTAAAGAAGATGAGGCAGACTGAAGAGGAGAAGCCAGACACACAGAAGGCTATATGAAGATATACTGAGAGTGTTGAGGCCACAGCTAAGAAGTGCTGACAGCCACCAGAAGCTGGGAGAAGCAATAAGGATCATTTTTAAAATTTTTAAAAATTTATTTTAAAAAATAAAAGAAGGAAAGCATATTAACGAACAGATATCCATTTACAAAATAGCATAAGAACAATACAAGCAATACTGAATGACAGACAAAGTGGAAGGAAACTAAAAATGGTTGTTGTGTTACATATTGATACCTTCAAAGTGGTTTCTCAGGAAAACAAATAGAGACGTGCAACACTGATCAAATAATTAATCATTAACTGATACTTTCAGTAAAGTGATAAAAGTCAGTAGTACAATTACATTGGCTATCCTGTGTATACATATGTACATAGTTTCCCAGTTTTTCTTTTCTCTTTTCCCTCATCCCAGTTGCTCTTTACTTTTGAGCAGTTTCCTTTCATTTCACAATGTCTATCATATCTCTTAATTTTTATTCACTCTTTTAGGTTCTTATACTAGTGAGACAATACATTGCTTACACGTGGAGGTCTGATTTATTTCACTTATGAGTATGGTCTCTAGTTGTGACCATTTACCTGTAAAAGCCTCAAGTTTATCTTTCTTTATAGCTGAATAATATTCCATTATATAAAAATACCACAACTTTTTTATCCATTCCTCAGTGGATGGACATTTGGGTTGCTTCCATGATGTAGCTATGACAAATTGTGTTGCTATAAATGTGGGTGCACATATATCGCAGTGATATGATGTTTTCAGATCTTCTGGGAAAATACCCAGAAAGGCAATAGCTAAGTTGAATGGGACCTCTAGACCTAATTTGCTGAGAAATCTCCAAACTCATTGTTACAGTGGTTTCACCAGCCTGCATTCCCACCATCAGTGGAGTAGAGTTTCTATTTCTCCACAGCCTCGCCAGCATTTGTTGCAATAAGGATCCTTGACTACAGTCTCCAGAGGTAGCATGGCCCTGCCAACACCTTCTCTCTTTCAGAAATGAGTACATTTCTGTGGTTGTCAGCCACCCACTTTGTGGTGATTTGTGATAGCAGCTGTGGGAAACTAATATGCTCCAGAAGCTCTGGGTGTTCGTTGAAGTCACATGGGAAGGAAAAGCTCTCTTTTCCATGGGGTCCCTAAGTCAGGAGGACCAAGCCTGGAGCTGCCAGGGCTTCCACATGACAGAGCCATCTGAGGATGAAGACTGCAGGGAAAGCAGTGCCACGGGATGGGCAGAGAGAGATTCCTGAGGCAAAGCTGGATCAAACTATGCCTGATGGTAGGCCAGTCTGTCCCTGGATATTTTAGTTGTATCAGCGTAAAAATACTGAAAAAGAAAACAAGCCTGACTGTGATTTAAGTTCAGTATTCATCATTTGTAACCTAGATCACTGTATGAACCACTCCTCAGATATCAGTCCATTCAGAAAACGTAGCCAAGATTCCGTGAATGAGGCTTGGGAAGGAAGCTATGGTAGGAAAGTTGGGAGGTGACACAGGGAGAGAAGAGAAGGAGGAGGAAGAGAAGTCGTCCAGTGAAGCAATGCAACCACAAAAAGCGTCCTTCAGGGAAACCAGGTTTTGCAGGGCAAGTTCAAAGGATGGAAAGAAGGACAAGCAACCAGTGATCCTGAAGAAGCAATACATGTCTCTGAGAGAAGTGCCAGGGATCCCTGGAGGTCTCAGAGCAGAAGCTGTTAATAGCCAAGGACCCTGGGGAAAACTCATCACAGCACCAGGTCCCAGGAGAGGAAGGCTGCCTGGGGCAGCGTGGCTGCGATGGAGGACAGAGAGACCCAGACTGCTTTGGGTATCGTGGAAATATTACTCCTTTGTGGCATTAGGTAATCTCTGTCTTTCTCTGACTCTGTTCTGTCTCTGAGTCTGTCTCTGTCTCTCCCTTTCTTTCTCTGTCTCTCCCCGCATCCTCTCTCTCTGCCCCAGGCTTCACACATGCTAGGCAAGTGCTCTACCACTTAGCTACACTGCCTGCATTAGGGAATATTTCATGAAGAAAGTCCCCAAGGAAATGGGCAGTGGTTTCCAGGGGCTGGTGAGGTAATTCTTCTTTAGCTCCTTTGTGTGTGGCTTTGGGGAGTAGATTAAGATATTTTTAGTCATGAAGCACTACCTGCACTCTTCACATTTTCCCCCCACTCTTACATATTTTAAAGGCCCACATTAAGCCATGAAAGATGGGGAGCACCCATTTTAGCCCTTCCTGACTTTTCACGTCCACTTTCTCCCTGCAGCTGAAATATTGTGTAACCCAGTTATACACACGTCTTACCTTGGTTACTCTGCACACCTCTCACTCACTGTTCTGGGGGTTTTCTGTCTCCTGCTGATGTGAGGACTGACCCATCTCAAGCTAATCATCATGCAGTAACCCTTGATGAACAAAGGAGGGGAGTGGTGGATAAATTCTTTTTGGATTTATCCAATCCACTCTTTTGGATTCCTTGAAGGGGCTTTGGCAGGGCGGACACTAGCTTCCCAGTATCACTCCGTCTTAGGCTCCGTTCACTTCCCCAGAATCACTTTCCAAGTGAAACTTGCTGCTTGCCAACCCTGATGTCAAGTTCTGCTTTTGGAAGGAACCTAGGCTAAGACAACAGGTGTAAGGAATTCTACCAAAGTTTCCATTTTTCCGTGAGTATTTGAATGTTCCTGAGTCCTTGCTGTTTCCGCTCCCTGGGGGAAAATTTCCAAACAGGGCAGGAAGAAAGCAGGATGAGTTTGGCACCACTGAGACCCAGTAAAAGACATGCCAAAAAGATGGGAAGAAATGGGCAGACAAGATCAGCTATCACGTGGCCAAGTTAGGACACATTACCAGGAATATAGCACTAAGAACAAATGAGGCAAAATTCCTTCCTCTCTATGGAACACACAGTGTTTGGAATCCTTTCTCTCAGTTTTGGTGCAACACTGAGGCAATAGAAGACTGAGGCAAGTTAAGACAAAAGGGTAGCTAAGGTGTTTAGGGACCTCTTGCCACATGCCAGCAATAAACACGGAGGCTTTAGTTACAGAAGAACCACGAGGAGAAAGGAAGGGATGTGAGAGCTGTTTTCCAATGTGTGAAGAGCTGTCACGGAGAGGGGAGAATGGATTTATTCTGGGAGTGAGGAGTAATCACTGGAAGTTGGAGCTGGATTTAGCTCAACATAAGGAGAAATTCTTAAAGCTGGAGCCTGCTGTCTGCCTTCCAGAGGATCCAGATGCTTAAATATTGTTTCCAGAGGACCAAAGGAAATAAAATCAAAGGGTCTTAGCCGCATTCCCCCATCCCTCCACTCATTCTCTCTAAATGCTCAGCATCTCTATTACAGAAAGGTCCTCCTCACGCAGAGTCATAAAACCTGCTGGTAACTTACATCTTTTGTAGCTATGCTCTTCACTTGGGAGGAAATAAAAGTCAGTAGTGATGCTTCCTTTCATCAGAATCTTTCCTGAAGTGCAGCTCACGTAACTGGATATGTTTGTGATAGCCACACCCATACCATGGCAACAAGCGTCTACTGCATCTGTGTACCATTCAGGAGACTATGATTGCAAACAAGAGAAACAGACTCTGGCTTATCCTAGTGAAAAAAATGGAACTACATAATAGTTGCAGGTAAAACTAAAGGTCATTCTGTGATGTCAGCAAGCAGGAAGGTTCCAAGGGACCTAAGGTGGCAGGAGCAGATGGACCTGCACAGTGTGTGGTATTAGTCAGCTTTCCAGTTGCTGAGCACAGTATTTGATGCCCACAATGTAAAGGAAGAGAGGTTTAATTTAAGCTCATGTTTTAAGGGGATGCAGTCCATGGCCAGCTGGCTCCAAGGCAGAAATATGGTGGTGCTGCAAAACTGTTTAATTTGTGGCAGCTGGGAAGCAGAGCAGGGGAATGGTGCCAGACAGGAAAGGAAGAGGAACCAGAGATAGAACCCAAAGTTATGCCTCCATGACTCACTCAGATATGTTCCACCAAACCCCTGGTACTCAGGCTGACACCATCAAGCTGTATATTTCAAGCTGTGCATACCTGTACCTATACGCACGTGGCCTGAATGTATAATCATTGTGCTATGGGGTCATCTTCATGGGAAACCCATTCCACAACCATACTTTAGGTGAAACCTGGCTCTCTATGGAGGTGCTTTCTTCCCTGGCCTCTCCATTAGTGTCCAGATAAACTTTGGTGTCCTTATAGATGGCTTCCCCAACACTCTGGGTGACTGTCCTGTGATATTCTCAATCAATACCCGTCTTTTTTATTTCCTTATGGGCACGTCATGGACTTGGTCACCTGCCAGAGCTGCTTTATTTGAAAAATATCAATATGGAGACATCCCTGCTGGTGGTAACTTCCTCTCTTCCCACCTGGTCATTCTCAATCTATGTTTTTCAACTTCATCGCAGCTCCTCTTGCCTCTACTTTTTCCCTAGCTGGAAGCCTGTGGCCGGTCAGTTGAACACATCTCCGACCAATAACCACAATCCCTCCACTCTTTGGTCTTTCCGACCATTCATTTTCTCAGTTCCTACTTTCGGATTTTCCAGCATGGCTGGGGAAAAGAGAAGCCAAGCTTCATATTCTAAAGAGCTTCTTGAAAAAGGCTTAGTTTCCATCCTTAGCTTGATCTTGATGCTGTTCAGCAATCTTTTAATGGCTGCTTAGATGTTCTCTCTCTCTAGTATAAGATTTACCTGCTTTCTTTCCTCAAGGCCTCTACCCTATTGTATCCTTTTAGTCCCACAGTAGAATATTCTTCTAAGATAATATTGGTCAATGAATTAAACAATCTCAGTGTCCTTCTCCTTTGTTTCAAAACCTACTGTTATGGTTTGGGGCTTATTTTGCAAGGTGAAACAATATAATACAGGACACATGTTTTTAAGATTATTTATAATAGTCATCCAAAGAATGATACACAAAGAGAGTGCAGGAAATCTGCCCACACACCAAGACCGAGGAATGCAGCTGAGCATCTGGATCCCACAGAAATGTCCTGCATGAGTCCACTTGAAGCCCTAGAGCCCATAACAATGCCTCCCACGAATCCAACTAGAGGCCCAGAGCCCATAACAATATCTCATGCAGGCCTGTTTCATGGATCTGTGCTGGGAAGGCCCAAAGGTCAGTGGTGGAATCTAGGATGTCTGCACCAGCGGGATGAAGGATCTGTGCTAGCGGGCTGAGAGGTCTGCACTGGAGCCAGGAAGTGATGCTCAGAAGAACCAAAGCTCCCCCGAAAGGTACCACAGCCATCCTCAGCAACATTGAGGTCCGAGCTCCCCCAGTGGTGAAGACAGCTGAGTTGCCATCAGGAAAACCAATGCAGCAAGCTTCTCCTGGAGACCAGCAGTGCACCATCTTCCCCTCTGGAGCCAGGAAGCGATGTTCAGAGTGAGGATCAGAGCTCCTCCAAAGTGACCCAAAGCCATTCTCAGTGCCAGTGAGGTCCCAGGCTCCTTGGAGGATGAAAATAGCCAAGTTCATCAGGAAAGTCAGCACGACGAGCTCCTCCAAAACAACCAACAGCTCCTTACAGCTTCCACCAGCTCCCAACAGCCTCTCTTCTTCTTCAGTTCTGCCTCTTCTGCTCCTGGCAACAATCCCCACGTGGGCCTCCCGCACCCAACACCATGCTTACCCAGTTCAGCTGCGGGTTACAAGTTGACCACCAATTGTCAACCCACTACACCTACCTATCTTATCCCCCACCTTACTGCCATCACTTAATTCTCAGAGAGACAAGGGTCCTGTCTAATCTTCAAGGGTATATATTCCATTTCTGCCTTCATTACATCTCCTCTTTCCAACAATGTTTCTTCAGCAAGTAGTTCTCAGTCATTTGAACTTCCATTCTGACCTTCTATTCCCTTGTTTCCGCACGTTCCAGATGTTTGTCACCTAACATGTAAAAGACCAGCAACCTTTCCTCCATCCCACTTTGAGCTTAAATCAAAATCACATTACTCCCCATGTAACCTTTTATGGACTCTGGACTAAGTACATGCAGTAAGCATCTAAAGAAATACGCCTTTGATTTTGGGAGAATGTTTGATTCACATGAAATTTTAAGAAATACAGCAGAGAGATCCCCTATACCCACACCCATTGTCCTCCCGTGAAAACATTGTGCATAAATATGGCCAAGTATTCCAGCCGGGAAATGAGATTGATTCCTTATTTAGATTTTGTTAGTGTTACACGTACTCATGTGTGTATGTGTGTGTTGAGTTTTATGAGATTTTATCATGTTTTTTGATTCATGTGACCACCAACAGTCAAGGTAAAGAGCGACTCCATCATTATGTGCTTCTCTTGTGTTACCCTTTCATGGCCACGGCCACCTCCTTTCTTCTTCCTCCTTTCCCTGGCAACCACTTCAAAAGAGTCTTCATTTCCATAATTTTGTCATTTGAAGGATGTTATACATATGGTAACACACAGTATAAAAACTTTGGGGTTGATTTATTTAAAATTTAGAATGATTCTCTTGGGATCCATCTAAGTTGTGGTGTGAATCAATAGTTCATTTTATTTTATTTCTGAGTAGCGTTCCTATTTCATGACATGGATGAGTAAAGTTCATTTAGGAAGCTGTGCTTTGAAGGATATTTGGTTGTTTCCAGTTTCTGGCTATTACTCAGAAAGTTGCTAGGAAAATTTGCATACAAGTGTTCTGAGGAACGAAAGTTTTCACTGTAGGATATATATGTAATCTCCAAGAGTGCAGTTGCTGGGCTTGTATAGCATGTATTTAGCTTTATTGATTACTTGCTTGGGGCAAAGACATAAAGTCTACCCTCTTTATGATTTTTAAGTATTAAGTAGTGTTAAATATACTTACGTTATTGTAAACCAGATCTCCAGATCTTTTCAATCTTGCAAATCTGAAACTCTCTTCCCACTAAATAACAACCCTGTCCTCCTCCCCTCAGCTCCTGATAATCACTATTTTACTTCTTGTTTCTGTGAATTTGATTATTTTAGATTCCTTATATAAGTGGAATTATGACTGGTTTATTTAACTTTACATAATGTCCTCAAGGTTTATTTTTATTGTAACATGTGTTAGAAGTTGCTTTCTTTTAAGTCAGAATAATATTCCATTGACTGTAGATACAATATTTACTTATCCATTTAACTGCTGAAGTGTATGTTGGTTGCTTCTACCTCTAGATTATTATGAAGAAGCTGCTACAAACACAGGTGTACAAATATCTGTTCAAGTCCATGATTTGAATTACTTTTTTTTTTATCACATGTTTACAGTGCAGAATGATTACACTCCTTGTGGGTAGTAGGTGCATGTACATAATATATCTTATTTCTTTTTCCATCACCTTTCTCTCTCCTCCTCACCCTCTCCATTTTCTTTCCCTTTTTTGTTTTTTGTTTTTGTTTTTGTTTTTGGCGGTACTGGGGATTGAACTCAGGACCCTGCGCTTGCTAGGCAGGTGCTTATTCCACTGAGCTATATCCCCAGCCCTATTTTCTTTCTCAAAAAGACCAATTTTCCTTTTTCTTTTAATTTATCTTGTATTTATATTGTGAATTTCTCACGTAAGAGAAACCATGCAATATTTAAGTCCGTGTGTCTGATTTATTTCACTTAACATTATGGTCTCAAGGTGCATAGCCATTTTCCTGCAAATGCCTCAAGTATAATCTTCTTTATGTCAGAACAGTACTACCGTGTGTGTCAATACCACATGTTCTTTATCCATTGACTCACTTTCAAGATTAAGCTGTTATAAGTTGTTCTGCTATAAATGTGGTATTCTTGTATCACTGTAATATGATGTCTTTAACTTTTGGGAAGATATCTAGAAGATCAACAGCTGAGTCAAATGAAATTTCTGGTTTTAAATCCTTGAGGAATCTTTATACTGATTTCTAGAATAGTTATATTAATTTATATTCCCACCAATAATGCAAATGGGTTTATTTCCACTCCAGGAAAATGCCAGGATTTGTTATTTGATTTCCTGATGGCAGCCTTTCTTTCTCAAGTAAGATGAAATCACAAAGCTTGTTTTAATTTGCATTTTTTTAGTGGCCAGAGGTGCTGAACATTTTTTTTTCATGTATTTATTGGCCATTTGTACTTCTGAGAACTGTCTATTCATTTCACTTGCCCATTTTTTTGATTTGGTCTTTCATTTTTTGAGGTATAATTTTTTGAGTTCTTTATATATTCTAGATATTAGTTCTCTACCTGTGGTAAAACTTTTCTCATTCTGTATGTTGATTCTTCATTCTGTTGGTTATTTCTTTGCTGTTCAGAAGATTTTTATGATATGATATGAGCCCAGTTGTTGGTTATTGTGTTATTTCTTGTGCAACTCAATTCTGTTCAGAAAGTCCTTTTCTGTGCTGATGACTTCAAACGTTTGCTGTGCAGCAGATTTTTATGATACGATATGAGCCCAGTTGTTGATTATTGCTGTTATTTCTTATGCAACTCAATTCTGTTCAGAAAGTCCTTTTTTTTCTTTTCTAAAGTAAAAAAAGAATAAAAAGGAAAAGGAAAACATTAACAAAGAGACACAAAGTAGCATAAGAACAGTACAGGCAAAACTGAATTATAGACAAAGTGACAGGGGAATTAACAATGGTTGCTGTATTACATACTGATAACTTCAAAGTGTATGCTCAGGAAAGCACATATAGATATACAATCTTGATCAAACAACCAATCATTAACTGTTCCTTACAATAAAGTGACATAAGTCAATAGTGGAACCATGTTAGCCATCCTGCATATACATATATATATATACATATTAGTCCCTCAGAAAGTCCTTTTCTATGCTGATGACTTCAAACGTTTTACTTCTTTTATCTTCCAGATGATGAAGTGTTTCTGTTCCAACATTTAGATCTTTGATCCACTTACATTTGAGTTTAGTGCATGGTGATAGATATAGGTCCAGACTTAATCTTCTGCATGCAGATGTCAGTTTTCTTAGAATGGGTTATTACAGAGGCTGTCTTTTTTCCAGTGTATATTTTTGGCCCCTTTGTCAAAGATCAAAGAGCTTAGTGGATTTTATTCTGTATCCTTTATTTTGTTCCACTGATCTGCATGACTGTTTCTGTGCTCGAACTACACTGTTTTCATCAATGTAGCTTTGTAATATAATTTGATTTCTAAAATTGTGATGCTTCTTGCTTTTCTCTTGTTACCCAGGATTGCTTTTGTTATTACGAATCACTTTTGGTTTCATACGAATTCTAGGACTGTTTTCTGTAGTTCTGTAAGGAATATTATTGGTTTTTTTATGCAGATTGCATTAAATCTGTGTATCAGACTTGGGAAGTATGGCCATTTTGGTCATATTGGTTCTCCTTGTCCGGGAACACAGGGTCTCTTCATTTTCTGATGTCCTTTTCAGTCTCCTTTTTAAGAGTCTGTAATTTTTGTTGTAGAGGTCTTTCACCTCCTCAGTTAGGTCAGCTTTTAAGTATTTGATTTTTCTTGATGCTACTGTGAATGCATTTGTTTTCCTAATTTCTTTCTCAGTGAGCTCAGTACTGGTGTACAGGAATGCTATTGATGTTTGTGTGTTGATTTTGTATCCTCCTTACTGAATTTAATGGTTAATTCTAGCGATATCTTGGTGGAATTTTATGGATCTTCTAAGTAGAGGATCATGTTATCTGAAAACACTGATAACTTGACTTCTTCCTTTCCTGTATGTATCCTGTTGATTTCTTTCTCTTACCTAATTGCTCTGGCTAATGTTCAGCAAGGTGATAGTGAAGATCCTTGCCTTGTGTCTGATTTTAGAGGGAAAGCTTTTGAGTTTTCCCCATGTAATATGCAATTGGGAGTAGATTTGTCATAAATGGCTTTTATGAGGTAAGCGACAAAGTCCTTCTATACCTATTTACTTCAGGTTTTTAAAAGAAATCATGAATGAATGTGGGATTTTGTCAAAGGGTTTTTCTGTGGCAATGGAGATGATCATGTGATTTTTTAAATTTTTTTTTATTTTAAAAGTAAAAGAACAAAAACACTAACAAACATACACACAGTAGCACAAGAACAGTACAAAAACTGAAGTACAGATAAGGTGGCAGGGGATCAACAATGGTTGTTGCATTACACGTTGATAACTTCAAAGTGTATACTCAGGACAATACAAATAGACATACAAGATTGATCAAACAACTAATTATTGATTGTTTCCCACATCAAAATGACATGAGACAATAGTGCAACCATGTCAGCCATCCCACACATACATACATACCTACACAGCTATCCCCCTCTTCCTCCTCCCTTTCCCTTCATCCCAATTGCTCTCTACCCTTGAGCAGTCTCCCTTCATACCTCCCTATCTATATTCTCACCTCCAGGTTCCTACACTAATGATACTATACGCTGTTTGCACATGCACATCTGGTTTACCTCACTTATGAGTATGGTCTCTAATTGTGACCATTTGCCTATAAAAGCCCCTAGATTGTCCTTCTTTACAGCTGAATAATATTTCATTATGTAAAAGTGCCACAGTTTTTTAATCCAGTCCTCTGTGGATGGACATTTGGGTTGTTTCCACGATTTAGCTATTACAAATTGTGCTGCTATAAACATGGGTGCACATATATCACAGTGATATGCTGTTTTCAGATCTTCTGGGAAAATACCCAGAAGGGGGATAGCTGGGTTGAGTAGGACCTCTAGTCCTAGTTTGCTGAGGAATCTCCAAACCGATGATCATGTGATTTTTGTCCATGCTTTTTTTTTTTTTTTTTTTTTTTTTGCGGTACCGGGGATTGAACTCAGAATCTTGCACTTGCCAGGCAGGCACTTATTCCACTGAGCTATATCCCTGGCCCTGTCCATGCGCCTATCTATACAATTACATTTATTGATTTGTGTATGTTGAACCATGCTGTATTCCTGGGATGAGCCCTACTAGGTCATGATGTGGATCTTTCTGATGACTTGCTGGGTTCTGCTTGCCAGTACCTTGTTGAGGACTTTTGTTTCTATGGTCAGTAAAGAGATTGGCCTGTAGTAGCCTTTTTTGGTTGCGTTGTATCTGGTTTTTGAGTCAGGGTAGTGCCAACTTCCAGAAATACCTTTGGGAGCACTGCTTCTCTTTCAGTTTCATTAAAGAGTTTTAGGAGTATTGACATTAGATCTTACCTGAAATTCTTGTAGAATTCAGTGGCAAATCCACTGGGTCCTGGGATTTCTTAGTTTGTAGGTTCTTTTTTAAAATTACTGCTTCAATGTTCTTGCTTATTTTTGGGTTGTTTAGGGCTTTTGTATCTTCTTGGTTCAATTTTTATCTGGTTTTATAAAAACCAAAGTTTTTATGCCTTCTTGGCTTCAATTCACATATAGCTCAGAACCTATCCATTTCTCCTGAATTCTCCAATGTTTTGGAGTACAGCTTTTTAAAGCAGTTGCTAATAATCTTCTGCATTTCAGTGATGTTTCTTGTGATTTTACTTTTTTCATTTCTGGTCACATTGACTTGGGTTTTTCTATCATTTTTTAGTAAGACTGGCTAAAGGCTTATCTAGTTTGTTTATTCTTTTAAAAAACAAGTGCTTTGATTTATTTATTGTTTGTATAGTTTTTAGTCTCATTTTCACTAATTCTGCTCTGATTTTATGATTTTTTCATATCAGCTTTGGATATGGATTGTCTTGTTTTTCAAAACACTTGAGGTACATAATTAGGTTATTTATTTGGTCTTGCTCTGTATTTGTGATGTATTTGTATTAACAGTTATAAACTTCCCTCCTAGGACTGATGTTGTTGTTTACCACAGTTTCTGTACTTCATAGTCTCATTATCATTTGATTCTGGGAAGTATCTCATTATTTCCTTGATTTCTTCTGGGAACCCTTCATCATCCAAGAGTGTATTGTTTAATTTCCATGTTTGCATAATTTCTGCTTTGTCCTTTCTGTCAATGTCTAGTTTTTCATTGTGCTGTGGTAGTAGTATACTATGTATAGGATAATTTTGATTCTTAAGCGCTTACTTAAGGATGCTTTATCGGCTAATATGTGATCTATTTTGGACGAAGTTTCATGTACTGTGGAGCAGAAGGTGCATTCTGTTGTCACGTGGAACACTCTGTACATATCTATTAAGACAACTTGTTTGAAGGTTGTCTCAGCTCTGGTTTTTTTGTTGTTGTTGTTGTTGATTTCGTCTAGTTGATTGGCGTCCGGAGAAAGCCAGTTCATGGTCACAACTGTGCTCTGCTGGCAACAGCAACACGAGCAACAACAATGATAGCATCAAAGACTAAGTGGCTATTGACACATCCTAAGAACCACAAATCTACCATCCTTAACCACTGAAAAGACAATCTATAATGATAGGATAAAAACAAAGAGATCAAACATCCGCATACAGTAAGTAACTACTAAATTTGACAAGCGTAGTGCCACTGACAGTGTAAAAGCATACAACGGTGTTGCAAGGTTAACTAACTCTCTAAAGGTCAGTAAAGATTAATGGTTATATCAGTAAATGTAGAGTGGGTGGGAAGTGAGAGAATAAATGTAAACCATAAAAACCAAGTCAGTGAGAAATGAGGAGAGAAAATAAGATAAGCTCCTTTCAAGGAGTAAAAAGAAATTAATAGAATTAGATTTTTAAAATTGCAGAAAAGAAAAAAGGAGAAGATGAAAAACAGAAAAAAAAACCTCACAGCCAATGAAATAAAGGAAAAAAAAAGATAAAAAGAGTGAAAAAAAGCCAGGAAAAAGTACCCTCCCTCCCCCAAACAATAAAGGAAACAGAAGACAAAGGGGGAGAATCTTGAGTCAAAAATTCCTTTGTACCTTTGAATGAGTAGTTTCCTCCAGGATGTGCATTCTTGGAATCCAGCAAGTCACAGTTTTCTCTGCATAGCTTTATGGCCTGCGGGTTTGTGAGGAGCACCCCTGCTCCAGAGGCCCCTCTGTCCACATACCCCAGACTGTGGTAACTTTCCAAGCCTACGCATGTCCTTTCTCATACTGGTAGATTAGCAACATCTCTGTTGGATGTAGGTAGTGGGGCAGGAGTTCAAGTTTTGTGCTGGACTTAACGCAACACTTTTTTCCAGCTGCCTTTGCAAGTCCTATTCACCATTCCCGCCTCTCATCACAGGGGGAGGGGAGCCCTGTGTCCTTCCCATCCTGTGCTTAAACCCCTCGGGGGCTCTCTGTCTACCCTCCCCATGGTTGTCTCCTGTGGCTGTCTCTCACTCTGTCACTATGGTAAGGACACTTGGAAACCCTGAAGTAAAAGTGTTCTGTAATTGTTCTGTGGCTCATTCTTAAGTAATAAACCCTTTCCCAAAATAACTCCTGATTAAACCCTCTCCAATGTGACAGGCACTGTACTGGATTTCTTCCCTAACTCTAGTCTGCCACAAAGGACTCCCTTTCGGAGTAAAACCCACAGTTTTTGCACTCTACAATAGCCTTGGGCTTTTCTTGGGACTAGCACTGCTGGCATGATCCATTATTTCTCACTAGACCTGCAGACCCTTTGGGCTTACTTTCTTTCTTGGGGCACTGGACTTGTCCGTGATCAGGTTGGTTGGTTGGTGCCTCTGCTCCCCAAGGGAAAGCAAAATGCAGAGTAGGCGTGGAGTTGGTGTGTGGCTGTGACCAGGTGGTGGAATCTACAAGTGTAGAGCTGGCTAGGGGTGACTGCAGCTCTGTCTGTGCATGAGGCTCTGTCCACAAGTCCTCTGCTTTTGGTTATGTTGGATAAATACCCAGAAGTGGGATTGTTGACTCATATGGTAGTTACACTTTTTGCTTTTGAGGAGCATCCATACTGTTTTCTATGGTGGCTATATAAATTTACAGATCTACCAACAATTATAGTTCAACCAACAATTAATTTCACAAGAGATTAAATTCCTTCACCCCAATCCTCTCCAACACTTATATTTTTAATTTTTTTTTTTGGAAGAAGCCATACTGGTGTGTGTAATGTGGTACCATGTTGTGGTCCTGATTTGCATTTTTCTGATGTTGAACAACTTTTCATGTACTTACTGGGCATTTGTATATTGTCTTTGAAGAAATAGCTAATCAGGCATCATGACTATTTTTTAATTGCGTTATTTGCCCTTTTTACTTTTGAGTCATAGAAGTTCTTTTTTTTAAATTTTTTTATTTTTATTTTTTTTTTCTGGTGGTACTGGGGATTGAACTTAGGACCCTGTGCTTGCTAGGCAGGTGCTTATTCCACTGAGCTATATCCCCAGCCCCAGAAGTTCTTTTTATATTCTGAATGTTACCTTCCTGTCAGATATTTGATTTGCAACTTTTTTCTCTAATTCTTTAGGTTTCTCCCTTACTGTATCGATCATGTTCTTTGATGTGTAAAATGTTTAATGTGGTCCTAATCATATTTAGTTTTGTAACAAATTGCTAGTCTTTTTCAGAGTGGCTGTACCATTTTCCATTCCCACCGGAATGCATGAATGATTATGTTTCTTTACATGCTTGCCAGCATTTGTGTTATGTTATTATTGTAGCGATTCTGATAGGTGTGCAATAATATCTCATTGCGGTTTTAATTTCTTGTTCACTTAATGGTTACTCATTTTAAACTTTTTCATGTGCTTATTTGTCATCTAAATGTCTTCTCTCACATCATCTGTTCATGGTGGGTTGTTTTGCCCACTTTTTTTACCGTGGAGTTTTGAGGGTTATTTATAGACTTTAAGTACTGTACGAGGTCTTTGTGGGTTATGCGGTTTGTTAGTATTTTTTCCTGATATATGGCTTGTCTTTCCATCTCTCAACAAAGTCTTACAGAGAAAAATTTTTAAAGCTTTATGTGGTCCAGTTTATCAAAATTCCCCTTACCTTTGGTGTCAAGCTTGAGAACTCTGTTGTACATTTTTATCATTTCACCCAGAGTTTCTTTTTTGAGAGAGACATCGCTTCTTTTATTTTGTGAAAGTTGCTCAGCTCATGGGAAGGCTAACAAGGGGAGAGCCATCAGAATGCGCCCTCTCCCGGGCGAGTGTGATTGGTTCAGTGATGGTCATGTCTCCCTCTGGACCACTGAGTTCTCCCAGAGACTTTTCCACAGTTATGGGAAAGGGTGCTCTATACTTTTCTCCATTTGGATCGAGACTTTCTGAGCAGAAGGCAAGCAGAATTAAGGAATGAAGAGTAAGTTAAAGTTTCGGTTATGTAGCTTGAATCTCCAAATTCAGGTATGTCTATAATGTCTTACCTTGTGACATTTCAATTATATGAGACTTTTAATCCATTTTGTTTTGAGAGAGGGTCTCACTATGCAGTTCAGGGTGGTTTAAACTCACTACGTAGCTGAGGCTGGCCTCAAACTCACAGTGATCCTCTTGCCTCAGCCTCCCAAGTGCTGGGATTATAGGCATGCACCACCACACGCGGCTACGTGCCATTAAATCTACCCCCAACTTTAAACTTGGATTGTGAGGTACATAATCAAAATAGTCCTTGCTTTTGTCAATGGGGCAATAGTAATTATGATGCATGAAGATACTTGAAATGTGCTTGCAAATTGGAGGTTTGTTTTTATTTCTCTTGTTGCACTTCTGAGCCACGAGACACCGTGTAAGCAAGGCCAGACTAGCTTGCTGGTAGAGCATTGATGAATTAGCTTTAGCTGAGCCCCTTTCTGATCAACCAGCTTGTCAGTTGTCAGACAAGTGAAGGGAGACGTTCCCGACCCTCCAGCCCTGGCTGTGTTAAACCAGATCAGAGCCATCTAGCCAATTCCAATTAGAACTAATAATGCTTCTGCATTCAGTTGCTGAATTTGGAGGTAACTTATGATGTGGCAAAAGTCGATGAATAGAATCACACCCAGACTTAATGGCACAAAGCAACAGGAAAGTGGCTACCTTGACATTGCTCAACCTCTGCACACCCTCAGCGTGAAGGTGTTTGGAGTTGAAGTCCTCTGTAAGCAACTGAGTTTAGATGAGGTATTGGAGTGTTGTTCCAATGAATGGGTTAGAGTTCTGATAGGAGGTGGATGAGACCAGAACTTCTTTGTGCTTGTACATTTAGCTGTGAAGAATGTTAACGTATCATCAGCTAAAAATGGGTTCATATGTCCATTCCTAAACCCGTCATGAGCAAAGGGGGCAGAATGATCACAACTGGCTTGGAAAGCACTGGGACCCAGGCGGAGAGGAGGAGACTACCTCCCCGTCGAGGTTCTGCTGAAGAAGACAATTTTTTTTTTGGCTGAAGCCCACTTAGAGTATAGTACCAGTGAAGGGGCAGTGTGCTTTCCTGAGCATACATTTGTCATCCTTAATATGTGACCCCCAGCACTCACTTTTGATAAATTATCTTCATTCTCCCCACCTCCGGCTAGGGCTCGTGGGATTAGGGCTGCTGCCATGTGGAAGTGATTTCTCTCAGGATATTTGGACCTGGGATGGCAATAACAAATATGGAGGTTAGGGTTTGTGTCAGGTACACAGGGTGGGGGTAAGTAGAGAAATCTGTACTACACTCAAAAAGGCAATGTTTCACAAACAGGAGAGGGAAGGAGGGAGGGAGCAGGGAGGGAGAGAGGCATATTTAGTTAGCATTTCCCATTTTCTAGGTCTAGGGGTCTGGCTAGATTGCTGCATCTGGCTTCATGAGACGCTTCTGTAATTTTCATAGTAATTTCCTTTCATTTGCTTGAATTAACCCTAATAAACTTTTTGTTGCTCGCAATAAAAGTGTTTTAGATGTTGTTCTTACAAAGAAATGCTCAGCCTCATTCATAATAAGATAAATGAAAATTGAAATTACACCAAGATACCATTTATCACCTACCAGGTGGGTAAAAATAGAAAAGTCTGACAGTTTTGTTAAAGCTGTGGGGGAAAGAGACACAGTCATCATCAGGACTGTTCTGGGTACAAATGGATACAGCCCCGAGAAGGCAGAGCCGGCAACATCGATCAACCTTGAACATGCACTTGCCCTTTGAGCTGGCTGGCAGTCCCTAGTCCTGGGAATTTATTCTACAGATGTACCACCATGGGCGGAAAATGATACGTGTGTACAAGGTCACTGCGGGGTAGGGTCATTTGTAGTAGTAAAAGTTGGGATACACCCCAAGTATTTACCCACAAAGGGCTGGTTAAGCTGACTAGGTACATCCTTGTATGGAAAATGGAACAGCCCACAATAATTGAAGTTTTCTGTGTTCTAATATGGAAGGAACTCCAGAATGACTGAGTGAAAAAAACAAAGCACAGAGTGTTGCACATGCTGTGATATTGTATATGAAAGAAAGAGAAATATATATATGTATTCCTATTTCTTTAATATTTCAGATAAATTCAATGAAGGGACTATGGAAAGATGAAGGAGACGCTAATAAGTGAGTAAACATTTTCTTCTAGTGGGAAGAGAAGGTGACTGGGGTGGGAGGTGCCCTTCTCAGTGATAACCTTTTGAAATAATTTTGATTTTTGAAAATGTGGGCAAGCTGAACTGTTCTGAAAATGAACGCAAGTAAAAAGTTATTGTTTCCATTAAAATGCTGTATCATTCTATTCTACCCAGTTGTCTGAAGAATTTAGAGCACCAAGAAGAAAACATACTTGGTTACTACTTTGACCTTGTTAAAAAATTTAAAAAAGCACCTGGAATGTACTGCTAAAAATCCAAAAGTGGAGAAAGTATGCCATACAAATCCTTTAGCTAAATAACGTCTCTTGTTGTTCTATATAGGCACTGAGGTTGCTTGTAAAAGCTCCCCTTCCCAGGCTACAGTGCGTCTGGAAACACAGTTTTGTGTATGGACATTTGCTTGGCCAGCTAAAGATGAAGTTGACCAAACAAGCATATAAAAGAATTTCAGGACAAAGGGAGAGATGTTACATTTAAGATGGATTTTGAACCTGCAGGGATCAGGTGGCCTCTTAGAGAAATGACAAAATCTATTTTCTCTCCCTCATATGTTCTCCCCACTGGCACTCTCTTGTCATAAGCAGGAGTAAGCAGAGATTGCCTGGGGAGGTGTTGAGCTGGCGCCGTTTCACACATGTGGGCGTCAGGGATCTGTTCGCTGAGGGAGCCCAGTCTCATTCAGTGCTCAAGAGCACCGAGTTGAATCAGACTGAGGAGCTGGAACACAGAGGTACTTTTGTGGCCAAGTGATTCTGGGCACACACTTGGTTCCTCGGTGCCTCAGTTTCTTCATTTGTAAGATGGCATAATGATGTCACCTACTTAGGACACCGCGAGGAGGAATAAACAGGCTGTATAAAGTCCTCAATAAATGTCAGCACTAAAAGAAATCAAAATGGCCATCTTTGTTATTATGCGACTTTAGATAAGGAGGATTGGAAGGTGCATGGAAGGTTGCCTCTTTTGCCTTCTTTGAAACCAATCTCGTGTGAGATCAAGGAGAAGTAGTTCACGCTGACCTAAGGTAGTAAAGGTAGGGGCAGGTGCTGTGATGAATCGGGCCTCGTGCTGAACTCAAAGAAGGATAAACAGGAAGCAAGATGGGCTACTGCTTCGCTCCCAGAACTCTTGGCTGTCTAGGGAGGGGGATGTTATGCACTGAACCTTTGTGTTTTCCCCAAATTCCTGGGTTGCAGCTCTAGCTCCCTATGTGATGGTATCAGAGTGAAGGCCTCTGACAGGCAATTAAGTTGAGATGAGGCCACGAGGGTGTAGTCCTCACGGCTGTTCAGTGTTCTTATAAGAGGAGGAAGAGGTCAGATTCCTTCTGCACATCCTGTGGGGACATGGGAAGACAGCCCCCTCCAAGCCAGGGAAAACACCCTCCTCGGGTTCTGGATTTGCTGACACCTTAATTTGGGATTTCCAGTGTCTAAAACTTTGAGAAACAAGTGTTAGTTATTTTACCTGTCTCGTCTATGGCGTTTTTGTTATAGCAGCCCAAGCTGACTCTGAGAATGGACAGGTCACCAGGAAAGATGAGGCTGTGTGAGTGCAATGACCAGGTCAGTTAAGGATGCCAGGGCACAGGGCTCTAATTTAAGAGCCTGAGTTCAAGAAAGACTTCTTAGAGTATGGGAGCCATAGATCCCTACTCTACCTTGTGATGAAAATACCATCCCTCCTAGAGCAAAGATGGTGCTCTCAGTAACAGTACAGGGATCACAGTGACAGTGACAGCAGTAGCTGAAACACACCGAGAGCTTGTTGTAAGCCCGTTCCACGCATTGGTTCATTCAATCCTGACCGCTTCTCTGTGGACCTACTGTGCGCTTACAGGGCTCACTTTCGCTGGTCTCACCCTTGTCCTGGCCACCAGATCTTATCTTTATTTAAAAAGTTGGTATTTTCCTCACCATGTTTTTTCCTTTTTTTTTTTTTTTTGGCATCAGTTTTGCTTTTTAAAAATTATTGCATTGAAATATTATTTGCGTATTGATTTCTTGGCACTCAAGGCAAGTGCCTTATTCTGCTCCTCCCCGAGGAATGCTGAGTGAGATGCGTTTAAGGCGCCTCTGTCTAGCCCTCAGATCATGCTCTCTCTGTGGAGGACACTTCCAGTTACTTTGCAGATAACATGGGGGGTGGGCAGAAATAAGAGGCATTTCCTATCCAGACTTAGTCATCTCATCTCATCCTGTTTCCCACAATAAAGTCTCTGCAGCGATTTTTAGTGTTGTTTTAACATGGCACCAAATCTCACTAAATGCTACCAAGTTCTTTATTTAACTTCAAGTTATTATGAAAAACTCAAGGAAGAATCTCAGATCAATGCTAACCTCTTTTTTAAAGCATCTCTTCAGTACTTCCTTTGACTTTTGTGTTGAATGCCCTTGAAGGGAGAGGGTAACGGAGGTGGAATTCTATGACAGCGATTCTACCAAGGTGTGTAAACCATCCTGCCCGCACTATCACTGCTGGGAGGACCAGAGGGCCACAGGGGGACAGGCTTCACTTTGGATGTCAGGACACTTTGTTTGTGCTTTCATGTTTGTGCATTTTTTCCAATTTCATTTTCTAGAATTTAGTCAAACAATAACTTTCTCCGACATAAATATTGGGATTAATTGCTTCTTCTTTTTTTTTAGACAGGATCTCACTAGGCACTTCAAGTTGGCCTTGAACTTACTGTGTAGCCCAGGCTGGCCTTGAATTCACAGTGATCCTCCTGCCTCAGCCTCCCGAGTGCTGGGATTACAGGCACTGTACTCTTTATTACAATGTTTTATGTACGATTACATCATAGGGGAAGAGGATGTGGACAGTTACTGGCTAATGGGCATAAGGTTTGTTTTTCAACAAAAAAGGGTTCTGTAGGAAAGCTTTGTGGTTTTTTTTTTTTTTTTTCGGTACTGAAAATTGATCTCATGACCTCAGGCTGGCAGAGGCAAGCACTTATGCCGCTGAGCTACATCCCCAGCCCCAAGAAAAGGGTTCTGGAGATTGGTTGCATAACAATATAAATGTATCAACACTATCAAAGTGTATATTTAAAAATAGATGGTAAATTTTATATATACAAGGGGTTATCAAATATATGGTAAATGAGTAGATTAAAAATTTTGTTAGAGTGAAAGTCAGTGTCTCTCAAAAAGCTTCCTCTTGCTTGGAACACATCCCTTCATCCTTGCTATTTTTAAAGCGGTTCATAAGTCCTCTTTTCTGCATATTTAGGAGGTGTGAGAAAAAAATACAGTGGCTGCTACTGCTGAGTGCCATGCAGTGGAAAGGTAGCTCATAAAAACTTCAGGGTGTGTCCCACCCACCTTACTCTCTGGATCTGGCACTGTGCAACTTCTGGCTCTTCCCCAAGCTCAAAATGACTGAAAGGTAAATGTTTTGAGTCAGTTTAGGACACAGAGGCAGTTACCCCAGTGCAGCTAAAGGCATACATAAAAGAGGACTTTCACAACTACTTAAAAGAGTGGCAGGAAGAATGGGATAAATGTGCTCAATCAGTGGAGAGCATAACAATAATGACTTTTATTATAATAAACTTTAAAAACTAAACATTCATTGTAGTTTTCAATTTCACCTTATATTTTACCAAGATTTAAAAAATTGGTTTTTTTACACTTTTATTTTAAAAGCAAAAGAACAAAAAAATATTAACAAACAGACACAAAGTAGCATAAGAATAGTACAATCAAAACTGAGTTACAGACAAGGTGATAGGGAATCAACAATGGTTGTTGCATTACATATTGATAACTTCGAAGTGTATATTCAGGAGAACAGATATAGACATGCAAAACTGATCAAACAAATAATTATCAACTATTCCTTACACTAAAGTGACCTAAATCAGTAGTACAACTGTGTTAGATATGCTGCATATGCATACATACTTACATACATACATAGATAATTATCCCTTCCTTCCCTTTTTGCTTTTTTTATATAATTTTTTTAAAGTGTGAAAGAAAAAGAACTACACCAACAAAAAAAGAGGAAAGCATTAACAAAGAGACACAAAGCAGCACAATAACAGTATAATCAAAATTGAATTATAGACAAAGCAACAGGAAACCAACAATAGTTGTGGCATTGCATATTGATAACTTCAAACGCTATGCTCAGGAAAACACATATAGACATACAGGATTGATTAAACAACCAGTCATCAAATATTCCTTACCATTAAGTGACATAAGACAATAGAACCGTGTTAGCCATCCTGCACATATGTATATACATACATACATACATACATACATACATACATACATTTTTGCCTCTTTCTTTTCTCCTTTCCGTCATCCCATCTGTTCTTTACTTTTGAACAGATTTCCTTCATGTCTCTTAGTTTATATTCCCACCCTCAGGTTCTCACACCAGTGACACAATATGTTGCTTGCACATGTACCTCAGATTTATTTCACTTATGAGTATGGTGTCTAATTGTGACCATTTGCCTACAAAGGCCCAAAATCTGTCCCTCTTTATAGCTAAGTAATATTCCATTATATAAAAATGCCAGTTTTTTAATCCAGTCCTCTGTGGATGGACATTTGGGTTGCTTCCACAATTTAGCTATTACAAACTGTGCTGCTATAAACATGGGTGCACATATATTACAGTGATATGCTGTTTTCAGATCTTCTGGGAAAATACCCAGAAGGGGAATAGCTGGTTTGAATGGAACCTCTAGTCCTAGTTTGCTGAGGAATCTCCAAACGGCTCTCCACAGTGGTTTCACCAGTCTGCAATCCCACCAGCAGTGCAGTAGAATCTCTATTTCTCCACAGCCTCGCCAGCATTTGTTATTGGATGATTTTTTAATACTGGCCAATCTTACTTGGGTGAGATGAAATCTCAATGTTGTTTTTATTTGCATTTCTCAAATGACTAAACATGTGGAACATTTTCTCATATATTTATTTGCCATTTGTATTTCTTTATCTGAGAGGTGTGTATTCATCTCAGATGCTCATTTCTGGATTGGGTCTTTGAATTTGGACAGGTACATGTTTTTTAATTCTTTGTATGCTCTAGGTAGAAGACCTTTGTCTGAGGGATGGCCAGCTAGGATTTTTTCCCAATTTGTGGGTTTTCTTTTTACTTTACTGGTGATTTCTTTAGATGTGCAAAAACTTTTGAGGAGGATGAGGTCCCAGTTATTGATTCTTTGAAGTGTTTCCCTTGCAGTTTGCTTTTTGTTCATGAACTCGCTGCCTACTCCTATGTCTTCTGATTTTTTATTTATTTATTTATTTTTATTTTTTTTAGGAAAAAAGCACAAAAACATTAACACACAGACACAAATTAGCATAACAAATAGTACAATCAAAACTGATCTACAGACAAGGTGACATGAACTCAAAAGTGGTTGTTGCTTTACCTATTGATATCTTCGAAGTGTATATATATGAACCCAGATACAGACGTGCAAAATTGGTCAGACAATTAATGCTCTCAACAACAGAAAAACACAAAAAACAAAAAACCAAAGACAAAAAAAAGAAAAACAAAAAACCACCAATAGTTGCAGCTTGGCATATTGATATCTTCGAAGTGTGTGTTCAGGATAACACATACAGACATATAAGACTGATCAAATAAACCATCATCAATTATTCCTTAGCATTAAGTGATATAATACAATAGTAGAACCATGTTAGCCCTCCTGCATATATGTATATTCATATATACATACATTTTTGTCTCTTTCTTTTCTCCTTTCCCTCGTCCAATCTGTTCTTTGTTTTTGAACAGATTTCCTTCATGTCTCTTAGTTTATATTCCCACCCTCAGGTTCTTACACCAGTGATACAATACGTTGCCTGCACATGTACCGCTGATTTATTTCACTTATGAGTATAGACTCCAGTTTTGACCACTTGCCTACAAAGTCCCCAAAACTGTCTTTCTTTATAGCTGAATAATATTCCATTATATAAAAATGCCACAGT